>JAIPRL010000132.1:41159-86310 GCA_025469235.1 Pemphigus obesinymphae
AAGTTCTATATTATAAAAAAAAACTATTTTGGTAAAAACCACAAATGTATTATATGTAATGGTTACGTATTCTTTTTAACAACAATTTGATTTTTTTTTACTGTTCTTATTTTTTCTTAGTGTCCAAAAAATTTCAAATCAAAATTGAATAAGTTTAACGGTTTAAGAGACGCTTTTTTTTTAATAAGTTTTAGTCCCCCCTGCAATTATTTTCCACTTTAACCACTGCTTATAGTGTTTTCATAACAATGGAAAACAATTTTTACTTTCAATAATAATATTTTGAAAATGCATTATAATGTAAATATAAATAACTATTAATATTTAAATCAATATCCAACCTGTTAATAAGTAATTTTCTATAATTTAGAGGGGACGATCGCCCCCTCGCCCCTACACACGAGCCGCCACTGCTAAACTATAATTAATTATTAGTAGATTAAAATATAGCCTGATTTAAATACCTTTGTAGACAGTAGTGCCGAAATATATTTTATCAACCGATTCAACCATCCGAAATAATACCACCCACTCAAAGAAAATTTTCCTAAAACTTCACTTTAAAAAAAAAACATTAAATAAGCAAAAAAAGGTCTTTTGTAAAATTGTAAAAGTATGCAAACCGCGAAGCCTCTAAATTTCAGTATATACATATTTAAATATAGTCTTGGTAACTGAAAAAATATAAATAAAATTAATACTGTTAAAATACTCTTTTAAAGAAGGTACTTCAATTAAGTTTTTAAAAATTCTCCCCCCCCCCCCCCATAGATGACCGCTAGATCCGTCACTGCAATTGATTGTCCTTACATTTTTTATTTATAGTTATACTACAGGGAAATAGAAAATGGGAAGTCTAGCACACTCAAAGAGTGTTTTTCCTAACATCTGAACGTCTGTTCTTATACGAGTCACAATTCGTTGCTGTGGTTACTAATATCATGGTATTACTAACTATGGTTATTATTATAAACATTTTTACAGTTTTAATTATTTTTATTGGCTTAGGTTTCTATAATGGTTGTAGATCTACAACCGTGGTTTCTAATTAGAATTTTAATATACATATAAGTATTACAACTAGTATTACAAAGTATAACAAAAATTGTTTGTGGGATTTAGTTTATTGTTTAAAATATGAGTATAGGCATAAAAACTGGAATTTGACGAGTTGGCTTTCCGAACTTTTTGTAGACGTTTTTCACATTATTCTTTATTTACGTATTGATATGTTTATTTTGTCCTCAGAAAAATATTAAATATGCACATATGTAAAGTTTTCCCAAATTGGAAATTTATTTAATTTTTGGTTAATGTTTTTATTTAGGTAGATAAGAATGGTTAGATTCATTTCAAATAGAGAAAAATTTTAATTATATTCACGTAACTAGCGCTATCTATTATCGTAGTATACAACTTTAAATGACGGATGGCTGGACTGATTTGATTAGCTTTTTTTTTTGATTCGACGCCGCGGCTTCCTCGTTTTGTTTATAATAATATGAAATTTCTTATCCTAACAAAACTTCTGTTTTGCCGATTCTGAAAATATTTTATTAAAAAATCAACTACCTATTCATTTGAGAACTGTGATTTGATTAATTGAGAGTTGTGATTTTATCACTTTGAAGTCGTTGCGTCTGTACATATTTTTTTAAGGTAAGTATAATTGAAATTTTCTGACATTGTAGGATTTCACAAAAAAAAAAATCAATTAAAAATTGACTGCAACGAGTTTCAATTGCGAATCAAAACACGATATTTACATTTATTATTTTTTTTTAATAAATTCGATTAAATTATTTATAATAGGTATGCGTCAGAAATTCGTCAGTTTAAACCGATTTAAATTATTCTTAAAAAGTACCGGTGTAAATTAAATCAAACACTTCCCCTTATCATACTTTTGGGAATTTAGAAAAATAATTGGAACCGCTATACATACATCGGTATATTCCTTAAATGAATCCCCTAATAAATAACCCCGATGCACTGGCTTGAATTCACAAATTTATGTATTCACTTATACTTTATGAGTGGTTTTTATTAATGATCACGGCCTTTGACCATAGATTACTGTATACTTCAATCTATGTGCTGACTGTTAGTAATATTATAAAATTAAAAATATTGATGTAAGTAGGTAGGCATTACAGTTATACCTAGCAATAGTTTTTTTAATGTTTTCAAATGAAAATCGGCATCTGACTGCCATATTGAATGAGCTTCAGAATAGACTTGAACAATAATTGGGCACTGGATCGATTATATATGCAAAAAGGTTAATTACTAATTATATAATATTATAAAATATACAATTTTGTTCCTGCTAAAATAAACTGTATCATACCTATATACCTATATCATCATAAATACAAACAAAATGTATGAAATATATTTATTTTCCCTCTAATTATAGATGTGATTTCATAATTTATTCTTTGTGTATTTTTTTAATGTTAAAAATTCTAAATTCAGGATGTTTATAAATATTTATCACTGTATAATTTCTGTATTTATCTGAATGTTTATTAATAAGTTATACATAAAACATTTTAGTGCTTAATCAAAGTATTTTAGACCATTATGCTTATACCAGTGCACTAGTATAAACACTGCAATATTTGTACCTAATACATAATTAAGTCAAATAATATAAATCAACATTCCTAGTTTTTAATTTATTTTATTTTGTTATAAAAGTATTAGGATATTATCCTTGATATTATTGTACCTATTATATTACATGTTGTTTTATTTTAATTAAAGCTATTCATTTATATTTTATAGAATCTAAATAAAAATGTTGGACACACGTCCAAATCATACCATTTATATCAACAACTTAAACGAAAAGATAAAAAAGGATGGTAAGTAGTAAAAAAAAATATAGGTAGTTAAAATGTTTTCAAGTACTTACTTATACCTATTAATTTACTATGATTATTTTTTCAGATCTAAAGAAATCTCTATATGCAATATTTTCACAATTTGGACAAATACTTGATATTGTGGCAATGAAAGGAATTAAAATGAATGGCCAAGCTTTTGTTATATTCAAAGACATTACTAGTTCTACAAATGCTTTACGTGCAATGCAAGGATTTCCGTTTTATGATAAGCCAATGGTAAGATATATTTATAGCTATAAATTTACTTATATAACACAATAGTCAAGTCAGCAAAAAGTGGACAATATTAAAAATTATCAAAGTATCTAAAAACAATTTTCAAAATCAACAAAATATTACATCTATAGTGGCATTTGACTGGGGCCAGTATAAAGAAATATTTGTTGGGGAAAGGGTGTCAATGTAAATAAAATTACAACAGTTAAAATGTATGCCCGTTTAAAGTACTTGATCTTGTTACACATGTATCTTGTTACACATGTAGCAAATGTTTTCTGGTAGCAAATTTTATGATTTAAAGTAGTAATATTTTCACTTTTTCGGTAAATGTATAAGGTAAT
This sequence comes from Pemphigus obesinymphae, assembly GCA_025469235.1. Classification (NCBI taxonomy): domain Eukaryota; kingdom Metazoa; phylum Arthropoda; class Insecta; order Hemiptera; family Aphididae; genus Pemphigus; species Pemphigus obesinymphae. Next base: position 44,632 of record JAIPRL010000132.1, read on the forward strand.
ACTACTGAAAAATGGTATATAAATATGATTCTAAACAAATTGATTTTTGTTATTTCATTGGAAAACGGGTATCCTTGAAATGTGTTATAATATATACCTATTTTGCTATTATATGCTCATAAGAAGGGTGTAATAGGTTTTCATCCCTATTCTTCCATCTTTTGATTTATAAAATTACATGCTATGTAGGTAGAAGTATGTTATTAGTTTATTATCTAACTTTTTTTTTTCAAATATTTTATATATTAAACCAAACTCGACTCAGAATTTATTTTTATTGAAAAAAATATTTATTATTTATTTAAAATTCAATACCTATATCCATAATCCATTATCCTACCCTATGAGCAAAGTGTTTCCTTGCGCACACTTATTTTCTACATTTTTTCTTCGTATCTTTGTACTCTGATAAAATCATATTATACATAATTCTATAACAAGATGGTTTTTAGCAACTATTAATTTATCTGTTTTCTTTTTTGAAAAGAAACATGGTTAAGAGTTAAATTATTCTTTGAGTCGTGACTCAATACTAAACTATATTTCATAAAATAAATTGAACATTAATTTAATTTTATATCAAAATAGAAGTAGATAATTTGATTCTCTGAATAAAAATAACTATGTACATCGAAATTTTTACAGCTTATTGTAGATAATATCTAGATTGTTGATACTATATAAATTATAATAAGTAGGAATTAAATATATAATAAATAAACAAATATAAATATTACATTATAATATATATATTATTATGTAAATAATATTTTTTGTTAGTAGTGTAGCGTATACGTGTTTTACACAAAAAATTCAGTGAAAGCTATGCTGCCGCCTATATTGTTATATTATACTAATTTATAGTATTACACACTAATATATTATTAACTGATTTTTATGTCAAAAATTATTAAATATTTCACAAATAACAAACCATTTCAAATCATCAAATTAAATTTTTTCCGCCATTACACCTTTTTTTCACATACCCCATCATACCTTCTTATGTACCCCAGGGCTACACATACCCCCGCTTGAGAAATGCTAATTTAAATAGTAAGACGATGGATCACCTGATGAATGTTAGTTTCAATGGACAAACATTATGACATCAAAAATATTTCTAAATATTTAGGTGTTACATTAGATAGAACGTTGGCATACAAAGAAAACACCTAAGCAAAACTAAAAAAATTAATAGGCCTTCTTGTAGAGCAAACATGAATATTGAGTACACTTGGTACTTCTAATTTGGTCCTAGCATATTCAGTTGTGAAATACTTTGTCCCAGTATTTCTGAATAGCACATATACAGATATCTAACTTAATGATGTTATAAGATTAATTTCATAGAACAACTAAATTTACTCTACCCTTGAAAAATGGCTGTCTGTACTAATATAGCCCCAAGAAACCTAAGAAAACAAAATTCCCTTCTATGTATTTGGGTTTACTGTGAAATGTATCAAGATATAGCAAACAGTCGCCCAGAAAAAATATTAAAATCACGCAAACCAGCTTGGTGATAAATAGGGCTAGGATTTCTATGCAATAAAAAATTTTAAAATATACATTTTATTTACCAAAATATGCAAAAAAAAAAATTTTTTATTCAAATTATTACATAAATATTAGTTTATATTATTACAAGCTATGATTACATTAAATATTAGTTTATGTTATTACATGATATTATTATATGTTGTTTCAAATTTTCAAATGTGAACGATCAGCGATTAGATCGAAGAATACATTTATATTGGCTGAAACTCCTTTCCACATCACATGATGTTATTGGAGCATATTTAAATGACGCAATTTGTCCAGAATGTAAAGTAATATTAACATATTTTTCTTCCATGTCATATTCACCGTTTATAATGCTACACATTTTTAAAAGTGTTTTGAATCCCTTATTCTTCTTTAGTATTAAGTCCATTTTAGTTTTATCAATTCTGCTACTCTCACTTTACATTTATACAGTTTATCTTTCACATTTAAAATAATTTTTAAGCCCTCATCAAGAGATAGTGTACTTTTTTCTAGTTTAGTAATTGCTTCGGTCAGAAAACAAAAATTACTTTTTAAATAAGGTAAATAATTTTTTAAATGTTTGTCTTCAAACAATTCTTTTGATTTTTTAATTCATTCTGCTTTAATTCATTCTAAATGTGATATTACAGATTTTATTGAATCAAAATTATTTGAATAGTATTCTACTGCATTTAACTGCATGTATAGTATTCATGCATATATAGTATTCTACTGCATGTTCCCCATCTTGTTATAATTGGTTGGGGTGGTAAAGGTAAATCCGGGAATAATTCCCGTAATTTGATAATTTGGCTGGGAGCTTTTAAAAATACTTTTTTAACCGTCGCTATTAATTTATCAACAGCGGAATATTCATTTCGTAAACATTTGCTAATTCTATGAATCCCATGGGTCAAACATGTTAAATGAATTAAATTAAGGAATAACATAGTCAAGGAATCGGCAGATTTAACCATATATAGCGCGGTGTCAGAAACAAAAAGTAATACTTTATCGTACTTCACTCCTAATGGCCATAATAGGTGCATCGCATTATTAAATATTTTACCAATAGCTTGGAAATTACATTTTTCAAGTTTTTCACACATTAATAGATACGGCTTAGAATAATTGTCTTCGTGGAGAAGACCAACTATGACGTTATAAATATATCGACCGTCAACGTCCGTGGTCTCATCTATTGAAACCCAAATCGGCCCATCGCCAATTTCTGAACAAATACGAGAAATTGTATTTTCATAAGCTGTAAAAACATAATTTTTGCGAATTGTAGACTGGTCAGGAATGCATTTACCAGTATATTTTTCTAAAAGGTTCTTAAATGATGGATGATTTAACTTCCATAAAGGGATATCAGATTCTAACATTGCTTGACATAAATCTAAATGAAAATTTGCTTGTTTATTTTGGTTTTCTAATGTATTTTTGAAGAATGTCTGTTTAGATTTAGCTTTTAAATTAGTATTTTTTGTACGCTTGTTTGTATTTAAATGTTGTACTACCTGAAAACGTTTTGTTACTGGCACAGCTTGATCACAAATAATACAATATAATACTTTACCATCTGTTTTAAAAACTTTGCTGGAAAATTCTTCAACGAATAGTCGTAACTTAGTACTTTCACTTTGAACTTTTGGCATTTTATAAAAATGGTACTGTTATTAAAACTGCTAAAATTATTAAATATGGTCCGTACCTTTACACAGCACTCGTCATACTAATGAAATGAAATACTTCTGTACTGTCTCACAATATACTTACGTCATTAAATAATGTGTAGGTAATCCTATCGGTTGTCTGACCAAGATAAGATTAGATAGGTAGTATTTACGATAATTTGACAAATAACCCAATAATTAGATGTTCGTTAAATAAATACCATTTAAAATTAACAAGATTCTCAAAAATTTATATATATGCAATTATATGCATTATGTTCAAAATATGTAAAAATATGCAAATGTATAGAAATCCTAGCCCTAGTGATAAGCAATGTAATTTTGGGAAAACAATTTTTAAATAAAAGAATCGGAAGATTAAATAGAACAATTCCAATCCGGATAGACCAAACCCTGCAACTAATCTAACAACCATATTAAATGGACGATTGATTAACCATAAATAGTTTCGGGTGACATGGACAATGTAATTGTACACTTTATAAATAGAAGCATGTCGATTTGTCTGCATGCCCCACTCTCACATTTTAAGGTATCAAAAGGGAAGCTCTACTACATAGTCCTAAGGCCATTCAATGTGTTTAAGACCTAGACAGAATTATAAAATGACGAGCAATATAAATGTTACCTTTTATCTAATTATTTACTTACTATTTAATATCCTATATACCTACATTTTGCTATATTATTTATACATTTTTAATTATTTAACATTTATGATTTATTTATTTGGTTTTAATAAATGCTATTATTTATTGTTCCATACAAATAAATAAATTTTGAAGATAAACTTCAAGGTTCCTTCACGTTCCACTCGCTCTTCTTTCTTTTGCTGTTCCTATACCAATTAAAAACACGAGCAAAAGAAACCAGTTCTCAACCAGAAAATTGAGTTCTAGTATTTTTTGCTGTAAATATTGTGTATAATATGTGTTCTGTGTGTACCTATTTATATATTTTATTCTAAAAATGAATTGTAAATTGCCCAACTGATTGTAATTATATAAAAAAAAAAAATATTTTTAGCGTATACAATTTGCTAAAACAGAATCTGATATAATCGCAAAAATGAAAGGTACTTTTGTTGAACGCCAAAAGAAACCCAAGAAACCAAAAGATGATGAAGAAGCTAAAAAAAGACGTAAAGCAGCTAAAGAACAGGCCCGTGCTTTGGCACAACAAAATAACCCAGGGGGTGTATCTGGTGGAAGTAAGTGTTTTTTATATTCCTACTTATTTGTTATCTATTCTAAATTTGTTTGTTTTATTATATTATTGTTTACACTTATTCTTCAATAGATGTACCTGAACAGCCGCCTAACCAGATTCTTTTCTTGACCAATCTTCCTGATGAAACAACTGAGATGATGTTATCTATGCTCTTCAACCAGTAAGTTTCATTTAACATGGCTTTTATATTACCGAACATAATTTTATTATTTCTAATTATCCTAGATTTCCTGGATTTAAAGAAGTGCGACTTGTACCAAACAGACATGATATTGCTTTTGTGGAATTTGAAAACGAACACCAATCAAATACCGCCAAACTATCATTAAATGGTTTTAAGATCACACCTACTCATGCAATGAAAATTACATTCGCTAAAAAGTAAAATTGTTTCAATATAAAATATATTTTATTTGTGTGCATAAGTATTCAAGATTACAATAAAAATTAAAAATACATTTTAACTATACTAATAGGGTTTTATATTTTTTTATGCAAATTTGGACTTGGTATTGTTGTGGAATATGGCGTAGGTTTATTTATAGTGGCCCAAAATACCACTGTATCACTTTCTACATGATGAATAAAAAATAAAAAGGGCTTGTTTACATTAAAAGTAGATTGACCTCCTCTCGTTATTGTTACTACAGTAGCCGCTGATGCAACTGTACCAACTTCATTAATAACAATTTCTACTTTGTGTAAAATGTCACTAATGTAAAAACCCGCTTCTGAAGCCATATTTGAGAAATCTGCTTTCGACGAATCAAATATTTTGTTAATTCCTAAATTCTAGAAATAAAATAATAAATATATTAAAACATTGTAATGAAAATTAAATAAAAATATTTACCTGTAAAACAGGTCTTAGATTAGTAAAAGACTCTAAAGTCATTTTAGGCACAAAATATGTAAATTCTGTGAGATTTGTATACTTGGTTATGTTTTTAAGTATATCTCCATTCATTTTTTCAACTAAACTTCTTAAGGTAACATTTGGTTCAGGAAGTACAAAATATGTTACAAATTTTTTGCCTTTGTATGGTAGTCCTATAGCTTTAAATTCTAGTTCATCATTTTTATGGTATAATACTTCACTACTGCCTACCATCATTGGAATGTATATATAATCCTTATTTTGTCTGGACATTTTTTTACCACCTTCAATGTTTAAAATGTGTGATTCAAAATAAAATGGTTTTCTAAAATTAAACATAATGATGTTTATTATATTTAATATACATATTGAATAATTTGACTTACATTCTGGTATAGTTAACAAAAAATGGATATTCCCAATCACCCGTGAAATATAAAGCACTCGCAATAACAGTTTTGGTATCAGGTAAAGGAATATCTTGCATGATATAATTGATTTTTCCATATGTTTGATTAGATACCCATCTATTTAAAAGAATTATTATTAACCATAATAAAACTAAAATACTAGGTATATATTTACTGAAAATATAAAATTAAACAAATATTTATTTTTATTTTTCAAAATGAATTATTAACCTAGATTTATAAGGATTAAAAATTAATTTAAAAAATTTTGATTTAAAATTAGATACTTATATAGATATTTTATTTATTTAAAAATATACATTTTTATTCATTTTATTAAAATTATAAATAATTGAAATGTTTTTTTTACTAAGCTATCGCTATTTATGTTATACTATTAAATTAAATTAAGCAAGTCAGGACAAATTTTGAGTGGTATTTCCGAATTGTCAAGTTCAACATTATTTTAATTTTATATTTTTAATAATTCTTCTTTCGGTATAAAATAATTCAAAATATAAGTAGAAGTATAGGTAATTTATATTAATTGATAATGGCAGTGAGATAATCGATAACTACCCATCTATTTAGTAAACAGCCAACTGGTTATATATATAAATAATTCTACAAGTAACTCAACACCAAAATATAAATAAATTATATATAAATAGCCAACTGGTTCCCGTGATAATTTTGTACACGGACAAAAAATTGGTCCTATAAAACTAAACCAAGTATATTTTTTAATTCAATAAGTAATATTATATATTATATTAAATGAAAAAGAAAAAATATACAATCTATTTGATAGGTAATTAATTAATTTATAACTTTGCAAAAGAAGATTTTAAATAGATATTTATATAGATTTATTTATTATCAAACATAAAGTAGATAACTACGCATATTATAATTTTTTTTTTTAATATTTATTTACAATTTTGTATTATAATTTATTTAAAACTTATTATTTGTTTAATTATATTTGAGTATCAATTTATTGTCGTAAATTCCATATTTTGAATCAAATAATATATATTTTATTAATCAGTTTTATTATTCTTTTCTAATGTGTCTAGTGAATACCCATAATATGAGATACTATTGAATTATTAATTTATTGTTTAGTTACCTTAATTATAATATAAAATGACATAATTAGTCCTTCATATACCTACGTATTAGAAAATGGGATGATTAAATTTGTGGTTTTAATATTTGCTTATAAATTATTAATAATCGAGTTATTATAAGTATATAATTAATTAATCCAAAACTTTAAACTTTTAAATAAAATTGTATTTTTCAAAAATCTAAAATGTATCATTGTTTATTATCTTATATAAGTACTAAGTTAGAATACATTTGATTAAATTCAAACTGTTAGAATACAATTTGATTATGTTCTTAATATATAGTCAATTTTACTATACCTATATGAAAAAAAAAAATTGAAAAAACCAAAAAATTGCTTTGGGCATGTACAGTGGCAAAGTGCAAACATTTTCCCTGTAATTAATGAAGCAATGGTTTTTCTAGAGCACTGGCTTCTTAATTTATTTATTATATATGGTTACCAATTGGTATCATATACATCAATCTGTTTCCAATCAAATAATTATTGTCATATAGATGCACTTCATAAAATACTTATTCACACCACCACTGCATATATACATTATCAATAGATAAATATAATAATTCACATATATATATTAGTATTATGTAATTATTAAAAAACTTAGGTATTTGAAAATATAATGCGTAAATAAAACAAAGTGGCTATTTTCACATCCTGCCCTCTGATTGGCTATATTATAACATAATATCAATACTCAATTTTTTTGATTATTATGTTCTGTGTTTAATCATTCAATCTTGTAATTAAAATATTTGCATCATTTTCATAGAATTTGTGAAATACTACCCCATGAAAAAATTGAACTACTTATAATATTATTAATACTGTTTACACTGAGAATATTTTCTGATACTATATCATGCATCATGAAATAAGTTGTTACTCCAGTTAACATCAAGACTGGTTTTACGAGGAAAATACTCGTGATACCTTACAAAATAAATTATAACTAGCTAAATCTATTCGGTTTTAATGGTTAGATTTTTTAAATTAGGTTATAACTCAAGTAACTAAATGTTTCTTGGAAAAAGGAACTGCATTTCCAATGCAATCAAATAAAGTTCTTATTTAGGCATACAGTATCGTATAATAATATTAATAAATATACGACTGTTCAAATAATACTGAGACATTCCTACAAATAAACTAATAATGTTATTGCTAATTTTATTGGATTAAAATTAAATAAAATTAATTTATGGTATTTCATAATAAACTTAAAATGTATATTGATATTAAGTTATATACAATGTGCATTTAAAATGCAATATCAAAAATAGATTGCAAATTTCAAAATTACTAATTTTTGTGAACACCATCTCCACATTAAATTGTATTCCATAATACTCGTATTATATATAAATGTTTTACTGAAATATATTAAATGAAGCAAACATTTTTATATTTAGGACTTGGTAGGTATTCATTATTGTAAAATATAAATCGCAAAATAAGGTAATTTTATCACCATCAATAATATAGCCAATAAAAAAGCAGGATGTGAGAATAGTCACAATCTAAATAAAAAATTACAAAAATTAATATTTAATATTCTAGAATCTAATGTAGGTACTATAATATGTAATACATACTGGTTAATAGTTTTCTGTGATTGTTCCCCGTTCGATTTGAAATTAACTGTAATTAATTCACTATTTAAATATTCTTTAGCTGCTGTTTTATATTTTGGTAAAATATTATAGTTATTTTGAATAAAAACAGCCTTTGCTAGGTTTACTTGTGTACCCAAATTTTCACCAGAGTTACTTTGAAAATAATTTAACAATGTTCCCAAGCTCTTATAATTTTCATTTGTTCTAGAATGATAAATCAACATTTTTAGTACCTATTTAAATATTAAATACAATCTACAAATACTTACTTCTCAGTTGTATTGAGTAATGTATTCTCATCGAAATTAAATAATTTACCAATTTCTATTTTAGTTTCCCCATGACTACCCAAAAGAACAAGTGATAAAGCAGCAATTATACATATTGGTGATATTATTATATTATGCTCAGATTTTGGGTCATATTTATTTAAACTGTCCAGTGTTTTGTCAATATTTAATGCTGCTTGATATAAACCTAGTATCAACTTCTAAAATATAATATAGTTCGAATTTATTGACAAATTAATATCGACAACAATTAGATATAATTTACCTCATTTTTATTTATATTCTCATATATGGGTGTTGATGATGGTTCAAAAGATAAAGTAGTTGAATCTTTTGGAAGTTTATTTGTTGTGGGTTGCATTCGTTGACCTGTTGGTTGTAAAAATACAGGCGGTTCAAAATGTTTAATTGTCGTTGTTTGTGGTTGTGGATGTTGAATTGTTTGTGGCGATGAATATCCAACTGTTTGTGGTGGTGAATGTTCAACTGTTTGTGGTGGTAAATATCCAACTGTTTGTGGCTGTAAAGGTTGATCTATTTGCAATTGCGAATGTTGAGCCGTTTGTGACTGTGAAGATTGAATTGTTTGTTGTGATTGTGGACTTTTAACTGTTGTAAGCTGGTTCATAGACTGAACAGTGCGATTAACTCCAGTTTCATTACTAGATGGGTTCTTTGGAAAAATAATGTTAGTGCTACCATGGCTATCCACTATTACCATGAGAATAAAAATATTTAAATTTAACATCAAAATTTTCGACCACATCTAAATAAAAAGAACAAACACAAAATTAATTGTTCCTCACACATACATTCAGTACCTATTTATAGTTAAAACAAGTGAATTAATATAATATCATGGTTAGTTTATCTTATATACAAAATACTTAAAATTATTCATATTATGTAGGTAGATACCTATATAAAAAAAATACATTTGTGTCGAAACAAAATGGTCAATTAACGGAAAATCCATCTGATTTCCCCCCAGTTAGGTACGTATTATATTATTTACAACATCAACATTCATATAATAATCATGAATCATTTTATATTCATTACATTCTAACAAATATATCAGCCAATCACGTTTATCTTGTCACGATTTCGACTGTAAGTAGTATTTAGGAGGACACTATACCAACCATTTTTAAAGGGTTCTGTGTAGGTAATTTTTAAGAGGTTTTTTGAATAATGAAAATTCAACAATTAAAAAATGTTAAAATATATTTTAAAAGTAATCTAAAAACAGTCATATCTGTACCATTTTTTATTGTTGTGTAATTACAAAATTTGTTCAAAAACTACTTGTGGCTTTCTGATCTCAGTTTGATCAAAAATTATCATAAGAGAAATTATTACAATAAATAAAAGATGAGTACCTACATAAACTAAGACCTAGTGTAGAATTTTTGGTCGATAAGTATATTTAAACATCTAAAACTTGTGATTGAAAAACGTCAAGTTTAAAAATTATTTTAACTAAAAAAACTTTAATGTTTGTCCACAGTAAATATTCTCATCTATCATATTCTGTTTAAATTTTAAATCTATTATAACTCAGAGAGAAGTTCAACTTCGAAAGCAAGAATATGCCGTTTAAACTCATGTATATAGCATCCTCTGAAGACAAGTGGGTACCTTCCAATATAATACTCAAAGTAAAAATAATAATAATTTTACGTAACTATTTATATATATATACTGTTCTGGACATTGTTTTATGGCACTCCACGAAATATTTTTCATTTTTATACTGTCGTATTACTTATAAAGGTTCATGTACAACCTGCACGTTATATTATAGACGATATTTAATAAATATTTTGTATAATATATACTGACCTCTGCGGTAGGTTCTACAGTCCTATTTTAGAGGATGCGGCGTATTCACGTAGTGCTGAACGAATTCATAAATATAACTGAATATAGATTCTCAAACCAATATAATATATATGTGTATATAATCATAATATAATAATATTAATAATGGTCAAGGTCTAATCGTGTGTTGTGTATCGTCGCGGACGACGAGGTGGGGCTACTATAGCCGAGAGACTCTGTAATGTAGGTATGGGCAGCAGCTAGCAGCCTGCAGCCAACACAAACATGAAACAGTCCGAACCAAGAATAATTCGTTTTTGTCTTGCAGTAAATATAATTATTATATAATTATTTGCCATCATGTTGATTTTTTACGAAAACTCGTTTTGCACGTTGAAATCGCCGTGTGTATCATACATCCATAGGTACATAACGTTATTATTATATTACCTATTTGTGTCCTAACACCCGAGTTGATAAAAAAAAAGACCGTGTTCACGCCCGAGGAAAGCTTAAACATATGAAAAACTATTATTGCATTTAAAATGTTGATATAAAATTCACAGTATACGATAATAATAACCGAAACTTAATCGTGTGATTATTATTGTATCTATAGGTACCTTATAAATATGCATTCGATATAAAGTGAATAATGCAACGACAGTACCTAGTATTATAATGGTTTTTGTTCCATCGTCGTTCTTCTTTTCCTGTTCCTTATAATAAACATAAACCTTATCTTATATACCTACCTTATATTATTAATCTATCGACCTCGCGACATTTTAAAACGCATTAAATACAGGTTTAGGTTAACGTACCCAAATAATTATAATTTACAATTGTTCCCAGCTTTAAAACAATAATAATTAATTATTATAAATAAGTATTTTGCCGACCACTTAAAATCGTTTTATTGTATTTTTTTGTTCTCGATGAAACTACATGGTAGGTAATAAATAATGACCAAGAAAACAGTGTGCACTATCCGTTAACTGGACGAGTGTTAGAAACAAAAATTCAATTTGTTACTTAACAAATGCATACTATAATAATAATAATTATTATTATTTTAATAAATATCTTGGCAATTTTCATAGGGATATAAGTTATGAGTTATAACCATATTGCGATGTGGCTATGCAGTATACAGTGTCCTGCAGTTTATTGTAGTGCATAGTGGTCAAAGCATCTTGGACTGATCATTATTGTATAAATAATCTACACAGTCAAAACATTTTCGGTGTACATTATAATATTTCGTAGGTAGGTAGTATCGGTGGTAAATGGTATTTAAAAAAAAACAGAAATATTTGTTTTTTAACAAAACTATAGGTACCTTTGATAGATAAATATACACATTACACACACAATGGGAAATGGATTAAAGATTTACGTAAGTCAGTAAGTGTTGTGATTATATTATAATTAGTAAGTTATGGTAATTATAATGAACGATGATAGTTCATTACAAATTATTGTAATTTACAGGCTTACAACGAGTAGGTTACCTACCTATGTATACGAATAGAATGGCGAACGGAATATTGTGGTGCGAAATATTATTTTATGCGATTTTCGACGATTCGTTAAATTCCGGACTTATATAAGTAATGGAATGCCTACTTAAAATCACATAAAATGTATTAGTTTTTTGTTCGATTTTAAAGTGATTTTGAGTAGACATTACTTACTTATACAAGCTATATAGATCCGGAATTTAATGAATTGTCGAAAATTACATAGTATTTATACTTATAGCATTGGTTATATATTATATTAATCAACATCTATAGACATTACTATTACATATGTATATGCAACAATAGTCAATAATAATTTCACGTAGGGGTGCATTTGCCCCGGGCGAAAATTTTTAGGGGGCGGGACGGGCAATAGTAATACCAAAGGTAACCAACGGTTTTTATGCAAAAGACTTTTTTTTTACTTTTTATGTTTCAAGAAGCGGTAAATTATATCCTCCCCAGGTAAGTACATAGAAAAACGTAAAAGAAAATCGCTTCGTTCCAATAGTAAACTCAATGTAGGTATGTGCGGATTTGTAAAAATACAATATTTAAATAAATACATTTAGTAACATAATATCAATAGGTTTTTCCTATTTGCTTAGGTATCTAATATATATATATATATATTAAAATATTACATACATTGGTATTTTTTTATGTAGGTACATATAAATGAAGTAAAAATATTTAAATAATAAGTTGATGCGTAAAATTATAATATGTAAATAATATATAGGTATTAAAATATATTATAAATTGCTTGTGAATAAAAAATAAAATATAGATGAACAATACGATACAATGTAAGTAATCCCCAATCAATCGAACTAACCTTGATTTTATTTATATTCTTCAGTACCTATATCAGTGAGGTGGGAGTCAATGCCCACCCATTTCATTGATTATATTTTAGATTCTGAGCGGAGTGGGTGAAGTTAGTGATTTTACACAGTGATTGAATTGGAAAAAAAGTAAGGACAGACTTTGGGCTTAATTAAAAAATCAGCGTTCTTGGATATATTAAAGAAAAAATACTAGGCTTTCTATCCAAAGTTTCTCAACCAGGAGAAATTTTTAAAAATATTTTTGGATTATTATATAATATGAATAGGATAAAAAAACCTACATTTTTTTTTACATATTTTCGAGAGAACACTACAGTTAAGGCATTCCTTTTTGAAAATAATTAAAGATTTTACTTTTAATTAAATTACTGGGAGAGCTGTAGATGTAGACCAAAATTCAGTTATTTTTTATAATTTTTAAACAATTTTTTTTTTATAAATTACTGATAACTGATCAGAAATAAGCTTATACCTACTTCCATTAAGCTCCTTTTACCTAAACTAATATACTAATAAAAATGATTATACGATAACGGAAAATTCAAAACATAGTGATCAGTGGTTGATTGGTGGAAGTAGAATCGTCATAAATAGGTACCTACCTAAGTAATAACGGAAATTTATCGATGTCACACTAATTTCGCCATCCTTTTAGGCTTAGCCATTCATGGATATATGCATTTATTTATTACCTATGATACCAATATAAGATTTTTAACACTTATTAACTATTTTAGTAATTATTAGTTATATATAACTATTTAACGCATTGTATGTCATGATTTTTATCTAAAGCCTATACCTATGCGGCTATGCGATAAAACAAAAATACTATTCGTTTTCGTAATTTCATTATTTTTCCAAAGAAAACTGACATTAAAAAAACATGTTAAATAAAAATGTTAATGGACGCTGCGTTCCTTGATAAATAAGATTGTACGCTTTTAAGGTGGTTCTAGTGTGTCCGTTTCTAAGGAGTTTAATATAGGCATAAATATATACCTATAAATGAAATTATATATATCTATAGATCATCATTTTTTGAACAGAAAATTGCTTTCGCTGTGACAAAATTATGAGACTGGCTAGTCCGATTTCAATTTTCTATAAGGCTTAAGATTGTTTGACATATTTTCTAGGTTTTAATCGAGGCGTTTTCAAAGTTGGAATTACTGCCTTAGATAAACACAAGTACAAAATATTTAAAATATGGAAATTTTGTTGAATCATACCGAAGTCAAAAATTCATATTTCGAAAAACGCCTAGATTAAAACATAAAAAAGACGTCAAACAATTTTATGCTTTGAACAGAGTTAAAATTAAACTATCCGAAGTCTCCCAATTTTGTCACAGCGAAAGATCTAAAAACATTAAACATGAAAAAAATGAAGAGTCGCTCCACCCCCTTCCTCCGCATCCATCACCAATTCAACCACTGATTTTACAATGATGTTTATTTTTAATCTGTGTGCAACTTTTCGATCAGAAGAATTCGAGTAGGAGTTAAAGTAAAGAGCTTTTCTGATACAAAATGTGTTTTAATTGAGACTTTAAAGAGGTACCTAATTTTTCAATTGTTTTCAGTAGTATCCTTAAGTGTAAAGAAAAACTACCTTTTATAAATTATAACGGAAATATTTTATAAATTTAAGGGAAATCATAAAATCGTCATGATTATATAGGTACCTATATTTTTAGGTTCTGAGAGTAGTAAGGAAGCTAAGTATTAATTTTACATGAATTTTTATTTTTCTGTGAACAACTTTTCAGGTAGAAGGAACCGAGTAGGATTTTTGGGATAAATATGTTTTTGGTGAAAAATATATTCTTGTTGATACTTTAAAGTAAGTACCATTTATAATGAATTTGTTATCAAAAAGGTCTTTGCCTTAAATATCATTTTTGACTTCGACTACTTCTACCCAGGCACACATTAGTAACTTTGTAGATATAATGAAAATGGGGTGTAAGGTTGAAGCCTACATGGATGTAATAGGTTTCTAATTTCGGAATGGGAGTTAAATAAATCTAAAGCTCAAGATTTATAAAAATATTAATGATTTTTCATTTGTTTGAATATCGTGTTGGCCAGGGGCATTAAATTATTACGTTAGCACATTTTTAGCAATTTAAGACCCCCCTTCCCCTTGTCAGAAAATGTCAACAAACTGAAGACCCACCACTACTTAATTACATCACAATATGTTAGACAACTCCCTCAATTTATAAAAAATAAACGGTCAATAAGGCGGTATTTTGGGGGAAAAAATACTGTGGCGATGAAATGAGACGGTGGCGAATTGGTATACAACAGAAAACTGTAAACATCAGAATGGTTCTGACCCCCGCTCCTTTTATGTGTTAACGTAATACTTAAATGTTCCTTAATCCCCTATGAACTAAAAATAATTTTTAAAGATAATCGGTTATGGGCCCAAAATTTTTGGCCCACTCCGGAATTTTTTTCTGGCTACATGCCTGCTTCTACCCATAATGTTGTTTTTACTTTTTACTATCGACTATAATATGCCTAATGCCTATGACAATACCACGCGCAAAATCATAAAAATAAAATTTTCCATAATTTCGAAACAAAATCTAAATAAAGAAAAATGCTTTATAATTTACTATACTATATTTTAAAATTCTGATGTACTATTATTTTTGTTATAGAGTATTTATATTTTTATATTTAAATGAATATCTCTAAATAAGGTCCTTTATATCAGGAAAGTGGTTGGTTGCAGGGTGGGGGATTAATAAAAAGTTGTAAGGGATTTTGAAATACGCGTTTGCCCTAGTAGCACCACGACTCGTCGAGGAATGTACAGGATTCCTGATAAGAGTCCTGTTAGTTATCGAATGTTCGTCCCAAGGATTCCTGTTTGGAGACTACCAGGAATCAAATAGGAACTAATTAAAATTATTATAAAACTACAAAAATTAAAAAAAAAAAAAGTCAGTCCCACGAATGAGAGGAGTCCCGAGGATACATGACGTTGGATTGCCTCCCTTACGGCGGAGATGATTAAAAATCCTTAAGAAATTTCTAACTTCGGAATCGGGGTGTTTAACTGTTTTTGCTTACCCTTGTGCTCGAATCGCACATGCAACAGATACATCATTGTTCAAGTTTTTTTTTTTTTAAATTTTGCAACAAATCTTAATTTTGGCGATTGGATTCAAACCCCCGACTATCACTTATTACTTATCAATTTTTGAACTCACGCTTAACCGACCGAGCTACGTTTCAGTGATACAAACATAGTCAGAATTGTGGATACATAAATGTTCATAAACATATATGATTACAGAATACAGGCACGGCAAAGAAGGGAAATTTTTAAAATTACCGTAGCGCATTTATAATAACAGTTAGAATGGGCTCGGACCGCGGACCGGTGGCAAAATGTGTTGTACATTAAGTTATATTTATATAACATAATATTCCGTTTATCAGATACGAACTTATAGCTCAGTTGGTATACGTATCAGCTACTGTTAATGTAATCTATTGTAATCAGAAATTGTAATTGATTTGGCTGAAATAAATAAAATAATAAATACTAAAAGTCACGTTTTTGAGTACCTAGTCCAAAACCGAATTTTGGATTGTTTATAACTCTTGAAGAAGTGGACTTAGCACCTCGCGGTTTTGGCCACCTTCTTAAAGTCTCTATCCATGAGTGACTATTGGGGGGGGGGGGGGCAAGGAAAGGACATGGCCTCTCTGGAGAAAACCCAAAAGAGTGACTTGTAATATGTTATATACCGGAGTACAGTGTTGGGTAAGTTACTTTTAAAAAGTAATTAAATTACATTACAAGTTACATTAAATAAAAGTAATCCAATTACTTCAAGTTACTTTAAATTATTTTTATCAAGTTAAGTTACTGAATTACTTCAAAAGTAGCGAAATTACTTTTTTCCATAAAATATTAACATTGAATAATATAACTATGAAGTTTTCACTTTTCACATTTGAGGAGCGACAAAAATAGAACTGAACTGTGAACATACTGAGCATGCACGAATAGGTACTATCATTATCATAGAATCTTTTTATCGTAAAACTGAATCTGCTGTTTTGTAATCATCAACAAATATTTTGCAAATATTACCATTTTCCAAAATTTAATGCTGTATGAATTGGGATTCTTTCTTCTGTCATGTTTAAACTTCCTGTTGTCAGTTCTACATGGGATAATAATAGGATTGTACAAAGATTCCTTTTTATGACTATAGAGCCCTTGGTGGGAATCCTGATGGCATATACTAATAGGATTGTACTTAGATTCCTTTTTCTGACTGTAGAGTCTTTGACGATAATCCTGAATGGGATATTAATAGGATTGTACAAAAATTCCCTCTAAGTCTAAAGATTCCCGTGTTACTAGGATGATGACTAGGAGCGATTCTAGTAAATCATATGGGTAACTTTTTATTTATAGATACAAAAAATCACTCACATCCGTTCATTGATCTTATATGTGAGGTCACGTATCACTTGACATTTTGATGTCATTTTTGAAATTATGATATTAACAAGTACTGACAACTGACAATATAGTGAATAATGGAACATGTATTAATTTTGTCATAATACATTATAATACCTGCATGTGTTACTTTGGTAGACAAGATTACATTTAGAGTTATAAACACCTATTAATTGTCTATGAAATTGTAGTCTTCGAAAGTATTTAAATTTCACAATAATGGCCAATAATTAATAGACATTTAAACTAAATTTACCAAAAATGCCACGATTTAAATTCTATGTAACGTTGTTTACATTATTTTGCCATATGGAGATAATAGGAAATTCGAGTATGACGTTCTCTGCTTAAACATATAACAGGTACCCATGGCTAAATACAACACAAATTTAAATAATAAAGTAATTATTAAAACTAAGACGATAATTTGCAAATTTAAAATCCAACATTATCATTCATCAATATCATGGTCAGAAAGCCGGTGATAAAAATCACTGCCAACTGAGATTTTTTCCATGTCAAATCATAGATTAATAACTGATGCGCAACCCACAACCAAAACACATCTTATTACTATTGCCGTCATACCTATATATTTAGCCATGTAGGTACCTACCTACATAACCAAGGTAGGTATACCGGATATACCTAGTGTATATACATAATAAATTATATATTATAATACCTATGTAGATATATTTTATATTGCTTATCTATAATAATCGGTAATCATATATAAGTTGTGCATATTATTTTGTTTTTCTTTCCCTAAAAAATAAAAATCCCAACGATTAAGAAATATTAAAAAATAATTAAAACTTATTAGTCACCACCATATTAAAATAATATGTTTTTTAAATAGTCCACTAAAAACAATTTGTTATTCTATTATAATGTTGTGTTGTACTGTTGTGCGTTTAAAATAAAATAAAATATAGGTATAATGTGAAATTATAATGTATAATTTTATAGGTAATTATTAATTACTAATTAAGCGTACTTACCTAATTGACTATATCGCATATCTACCTAATTGACGGAGTGGGGGGGGGATATTTAAAATTCTTAGCACAAAATGGTAAATGATAAAAAAACATTCGATAATTCCCCCACCCCCAAAAAAAATCAAGGTATTTCATAAAAAAGGTATATTTTTATGAACAGGGGGGGCACTTGCCCCTCAGTACTCTCTTTGAATCCACTTGCTGACTATACCTTTATATACCAAATACATGATGGTAGATACCTAAACTGTTTACTAGGTAGGTAATTTAAAAGTTGGTAGAAATGTCTTATACTATCTTTTTGGAGTCTGACAATTGGACCAAAAGGGGCCTTTATCCAGCGAATTTTGTAATTTAGCTCTAGGTAGATATCAAATGTTTGTATTTATTTAAAAGGCTGTTCCATTATAAATAGGCTTACATGAATTGTACGATGTTTTAAGTTTGAATCTGGCAATTGGATCATCAAAAAAAAAAAAAAAAAAAAAAACACATTTTATTTTGTGAAAAGTATATCATTCATGCGTGTAATCATAGAATACTATAGAATTGACAGTCATATATTTTCCTTTGTTCTCTAGGTTTTGTTTTTAATGTCTTGAAATCAGCTGTTACGATATTTCACAGATATAGGTATATATTGTCCTATCATTAATCATAAATTTGTAATTTTGTAAATTTTTATTACACTTTTAACTTTATATATAGGTACCTAATTATTATAATTACATTTTTAATATTCAATGTTATAATCAATGTACCTACTAAACATATCAGAGATGATAATATACGTGTATAAAACGTATACGATTATTTTTTGTTTGATATTCACTTTAAATATAATTTACTGATCAATGTTTTTGCTACAAGTTTTTTTAAATAATAATAGAATTGGTATAAAATATAAATTTGTGTAATTGCCGTAGGTATTCAATTGTATTTTTCTTCCTAATATATATTAAATAATGTGTAGGTATGTAGATACCAAGTAAAATGTGATGTGTATGTATATTATATATAAATATGTAATAGCCGTAATAGGTAGGAATGTAATTATTTATAATAGGTACCTAACCTAATATAATATACATTTTTACTCGTCAGTTATTTTTGACTTGGTAATAACTGAGGTATTAACTTTTACCAACGTACCTATGTATAATATGTATGCAAACCATTATATGTAGGTAATATAATATGTATATTATATATATATGTTATGTACTATATAATAACTAAAACGATATAACCCCATTTTCTTGTACCTGCCTACTCTTTAGCCAGTTATTAGTAAGCCAGATAGTACCTAAGCATGGAAGTTATAGGTAATGTAAAGGGTAGTATACAATTACAAGGATATTATTTCTCTTTCAGATTTATATGTCTACTTATATAGCACATAAAATTATAATTATAGTTACAAAGATACCAGTATATTTCGCATGTTATTTAATATTATAACTTCTATAATATCGACGCATAAAAACCATGGCCAATCTCAAAAAATTTAAAATTGAGTTTTATTATCAAAATATGTCGGTTTTTAACATGAACCATATTCGTTTAACTGTATCCATTATATTTGTTTGTTATCTTTTCTTAAAATACTTTCCAATACCAAACCTATACTGGCTATACTATACGTGAAACCATTAATAAAGCTTGGCACAATAAGTGGCTTTCTTTTTCTCGCTCATAGCATCTAATTAACTCTTGGTAGGGGAATGTGGGGCAAAGTGGACACCTTTATATTCGAATAATTATAACATACTTATTAATCACTTTAAAGTTTAAACAGATGAATGTAATGCTAATTTATCACAAGTTTAATGCAATTTCATTTACCTACTAAGATTATGTCTTTTAGTGTTAAATGAATATTTAATTAAAAGTTTTTTTTAAAACTTGGAAAACATTAATCACCTACTTAATACAATTTTAAGTAATAATTTTCTGTTTATAAATCACTTTAAAAACGGTAAAAAGCAAAAAAAAAAAGAAAAGGTCATTAAAAATTTTCCTACAAAGTTTGTGAAATTGCTTAGAAAAACGGCATTTTTACTACAAATCACATGAAAATGGGACAAAAACTGAATTATAAGCGTTTCGTTTAAAATATGTGGGGATAATGGGACGCAAAACTGGAAAACAGAATGTATGAACATTGGACACCAAATTGTATATCCAACTATTCATTTAAACACGGATTTAAAAATGGACTAGTGATTAATACTCACCCCAAGTAAGTAATAATATATTATGAATATCAAGAGTGTTAACTGCTTGTCAAATACCAATTAGATTTGATGAGGATGATCATACTGATCAGTGACCTACATCAGAGACCCGATGACGTCTAGGTAATGATCGTTGGCCTCCACTGTTGCCGTGCCGTTTCGTTGAATATTTCGTCTTAGTTCCGGGACTTTTCCAATATAGCGATCGGTTGAGGGGAAAGTCATATACGAGTACACCGGGTAAGTACCACGGGATTTCATAGAATTTTTTTTTATAAATTAACTTAATTTACATATCATCATATAAAATCGTAATCTATCAAACATTACATTTTAGTTTCTACCCGGAAAACTATTAACGCGTATTATAAATTATAAAATATTATGATACAATAAATTCCGATCATTTATGTCCACAGGACAAGTTAGGTTAGATAAACATCTTTTATGTAGTCAAATAAATATGGACCAATTGGCAGCCTTGGGCGGTAAAATAGTTTAAATTACTTGTAACATACAACTTAGGTACTGTTACTGTAACGAAATTACGTAAATTAATTACATATTGTTTATTCATGAGTAATTTCATTACTTTAAATTGTAACGTGTTACTTGAAAATACTTTAATAATAAAAATATGTTATATTAAAGGGACCAGTGACGGGCCATTAGTCATTACCCATCCTGAAAACACCCTGATCCGTTCACTGATCCACCCTGAAATTTTTTATAATATATATTTTAATATGTCGAAAACCAATTATCAAAAACACAATAAACTATATATTGTTTATTAAATAGAATAACATCAATATAACGGATTGATCAATTTAAAAATACATGAAATATTAATAAATGTAATATTCTGTAGATACTATTAGTCCACGGTTATTATAGTGACATAATAATAATAATTATATATAATTATAGTTATAATTGGTTAGGTAAATAGTCAGAAGCACAAATTACGTGCACTATATATGTAGTCACTTTTTAATGTATAATAATAAAAAGGAGTTATTTTTTTAGATGAGTTAAAAAAAATGTTTTCATACTATCTGTGGTGGGAGAAAAAATTTTTTTTGGGTCTAAATTTCAAGTGATGAGCAAAAAAAAAGGTAATTTTTGAATGGCCTGACCTTGTAATTGTTGGCCTCCTATTGACCCTATCAAGAAAAAATCCTGACGCAGTCACTGAAGGGGTCGTGGTACCCGACTCAGTTGTCTTTGTCTGATACACGCTCAACATATATAGTAAGAAAAAAAAACTAAAAACCGGGATTTGTATTTTCAATTTTGTGAACAGTGGATGTTTACGCCGCACTCGTAATTATATCGATAGACTGTGCAATTAATTAAATAATAATAAACCATGATAACAATTAAGGCAATCGAGATAATGTTGTCATTAAAGGTAGAATCACGAATACACATATACATATATATATATAATATAAAGCTCGCTTTTCTGTCGTCGGTGAAAACATTCACATTTTTTTGGTAGTCATTATCAACGCGTTGTTGTACCACCGTGTTTGTCATTTGTGGTAGTATTTTATTTTTTTACATAACTTTCGTCGTTGTTCGATTAACCGTAATTGTTCCGTAAGAAATTATTATTTTCGTCGTCGCTTGTTTACGAAATTATTATTGTCGTCGTTATTTACGTATACCGGATCATTGCGTCGGTTCAATGTTCGCCATTGCGGCAGAATAAAATTACTTGTATATACCTATCTCGGCTGTCGTGTACGCGTTTGGTTTGTAAATTATTTTAGGATAGGTAAAGCAGTTGGCCAGTCTGCAATCTGCATAATTTGTGAGTACCTATACTTGTTATTGTTATTAATTTTAATCTATATATTGTTGTGTTGCTGTGAATTTTATTTTGTTTTATTGTTATTCATATTATTATTTATTTAATTGTACGATTAATAAAGCAACATTAGTTTCCATAGATACGAGTTCCCAATTATTTAAATTTCCTCACCTAAGCATTAAGTGATTATTCATATACAATCTAAATTTAGCCGGATAAGTCGGTCCATCATGATCGACTTCCGATAAGTACATTTTTGGTCCGTCAAACTAGACGGTATTTATAGAAACCACAAACAAGGGGGTATTTGACATATATAGTTTATTTTTTAGTAAAGAAATAGACCAACCACAATTGTCACGTAATAACCTGTATATTATGGTAGCAGAGCGTGGTTAATTTAATTAGTAATACACAGTACCTAGAGGTTATAGATTTACAGTAATTTCGGAAATACCGAGTAAAAGAAAATGGTGAAAGACGAGAAGATAAAGGATTTAATTAGCCAACGAGGGCATGCAATAAAAAAATTAACGGTCTTTAAGAAGTTTTTTGAGTAGTTCCAAAATGAACAAAACCAGTCTGGTACACAATTACGATTACTGGTTGAAAATTAGAATTAGTTTACCAGGAATTCGATAATATTCAATCTGAACTTGATCGTTTGGATTCTGAAAACGATAAAGAATATATGAAGGATAGGGAAGAATTTGAATATTCATATTTTGGAATGGTGAGTGAAGCAACGGATTTAGATGAAAGTTTGAATGGGAACAATAGTACTAAGTGGACAAGTCATGATGGACATAAAAATTTAATAAGTTACCAGTTTCATGGAAATTACGACGGCTGGTTAAGTTTTCACGATAGTTTTATTAACATTATCATTAACAACGACACGTTATCAAAGGTTCGACAATTTTATTATTTGAAGTCTGCGTTGAAAGACAACTCGGGGAACTTTATTGATTCATTAGAAACTACCGAGAGTAATTACGATATCGCTTGAAAAAAGGTGTCAGAAAGGTATGAAAATGCAAGGTTGATAGTTGGTACACATGTTTCAGCGTTATTCCAGTTGTAAAACATCGACGAACCTAGTTCGGAATCATTGTGATCGCTTATAGATTGTTGTAAAATATATCTCGGTGCTTTAAAGGCTCTTAATCAATCAGTAGAGTATTGAGACACTTTGATTATACATCTTATAACGAGTAAATTGGATCGAGAAACTTATAAAGAATGGTAAGATACACGGGTAGATACATCATTACCAACCTTGGAGGAGTTCTTGCGGGTTGTAAATAAGAGATGTTTAAGTTTAGAAGCCATGTAGAAGTTCACGAATTACAAGAATAACAGAGCCCGAATTGGTTCTAAATCGCGGTTAAATGACCGTAGAGGAGTTAAAACATTTACTACGTCATCATATAACCCAAAGTGTTACGTTTGTAAAAATTCCCATGAACTTTATCAATGTTTTTAATTTTTAGATATGTCAATATTAGATAAGTTTGAAGCAACAAAGGCAGCTAATGTGTGTCTTAATTGTTTAAGGCCAGGTCATAGGACAGTGACATACAGATCTACGAAATATCGCAGTTGTCAAGGCAATCACAATACAAAATTGCATTTTAAGAAGAAAATTGAAGAGAAAGTAATAGATAAAGTTAATCAACACGACGATGAAGAAGAAACGAAGCAAGCGTTAACAATACAAGAAAAGCAGAAGTCAGCAGGTGGAAAGATATTACTATCAACGGCAATAATTATAGCATATGATATTAATGGCAAGGCGCACATAATAAGAGTATTACTAGGTTCAGGTTCCCAGTCTAATTTGATAACGAGTAGAATGGCCACTATTTTAGAGTTATCGATCCGAAAATCAAAAGTTTCATTAAGCGGGGTATCCCAGTCTAGTTGTAAAATAATTGGCTTTACATCTTGTAAAATTAAATCCCGCATTAATGCTTTTTCCGCAGGTCTAGAAGAAATAGTAATAGCGAAATTAACAGGGAATTTGCCTCCCGTATCAACTTCTATAGTAAAATCACAAATACCAAACAATCTTTAATTAGCGGATCCAGAATTCCATAAACCTCGACTAGTTGATATTATTGGAGCAGAAATATTTTATGAGTTATTATGTATTGGACAAATACAATTAGTGGAACAAACCGTATCAATGCAAAAGACTGTGTTTTGGTGGATTTTATCGGGCAGAGTTAAAAAAATAGAAGAAACTCAGGCAAATTGTTTGGTAAATATATGTGAAAATCTAGAATTAGAAGAAGAGAAAATGTACAATTTAAGCAAACAGCTTCGCCAATTTTGGGAGTTAGAAGAAATTTAAGGCAGGCGTGAAGCGCAGTACACACAGGAAGAAGCAGAATGTGAAGATCAATTTAAGCGGACGTGTACGAAGGATCATTCTGGACGATACTGTGTACAGTACCCGTTACGACCTGAAATCTTTACGCTTGGAGAGTCGAGAAAAATAGCTGAGAGACGATTCATAGCACTTGAAGGAAAATTAAAAAGGGATCACACCTAAAAAATCAATACACAGAATTTATAAAGGAATATTGTTTACTCGGACACATGGAATTGCGATCCAATATTGATAATGATCAGTCTACCTTTCCACAAATATTTCTTCCACATCATGCTGTGATCCGTACAGATAGTACGACAACGAAACTGAGAGTAATATTTGACGCTTCGGCAAGAACAACAAACGGAACCTCATGAAATGAAGTCATGAAGATCGGTCCTGCAACTCAAGAAAAATCAAGTTCAATTTTACTTCGTTTTCTGTGTCACAAGGTTGCTATGACTGCAGATATTGATAAAATGTACCGACAAATTAAAATTGAAGATAACCAGTGCAATTTGCAAAACATTTTATAGCGTGATGAGCCAAGCCAACCATTACAAGTTTATCAATTGAATAGGTATATATTGAAACATATTGTACATTATTATTAGATATAAAAATAACATTGTGAAATTTTTAGTTATTTCATTATTTATTTAATGAGCTTATATACAATTTATTATATTATATAACATATTATATAATTTTATTTTATCCAAAATCAAGTTTAAAAATTTAAATAAACAACGATAAAACGAAACAAACGATATTATTATAATTAAAAAAACATATATTATGTGTGTATTAAATTATGTTACTGAAATAAATATAATACATAAAATACGAAAACGAGTTATATATTATAAATTATTATATATGATTCACGATTCAAGTTAGGTACCTACCTACTTAAAAGAATTAAAATACAAACATTGCGACGTACCTACCTAAAGCGGAAGTACAACACTCAGGGTGAGGGTTTAATGGTCTATATACTCGTATACTCATTATATTTATATGCATACAATTCAATTTAAATAAATACCTATAGGTTCGAGTTTTTAAAGCTTTAAATATTGTCTGATTCCAAAATAATTTTACAAGTATATTGACCATTTTTTTTTTTTAATGATTTTTCCTTTGATTTTATACATGAGCATAACTTAAGTTTTTACTTTGAAAATGGATTTATTTATTTAGCGTATGGTACTTTGAAAATAATTTATATATACCTATGAGCTATATAGCCTATATGTCGTAATAGTTAACCAATATCAAAATATATGTTATAAAAATAAAAATAAATAAGTGTATCTTATAATATATTATATTATGCAAGTTTATTTAATTTTGTTAGGCTGAATATTATGATTATTTTAAATAATAATATTGTCATTGTTACACTTTCACACGTATAGTTATGAATTATAATGATTATTATTTATTTCATAGGTAAATGTGTTCTATGTTTATAATAAAGAGAATTCAAGCTCAGTTTTAACACAATAGGTAGGTATATAATTATTATGTTTTACAAATATATTATAATGATATAAATGTACCTAAACAAAAATAATAACCAAATATAAAAATAGTGTAGTTACTAGTTATTAAATATACATTTTGTATTCGGTTCTTTTAACTTAAATATCAACAAAGATGATAATTGGGATAATTATAACTGCAGACTATTGTAGGTACCCATACTACCTATATAGATTAAATATAGGTATATATTATATTTATATAGGTAAATTGACAATTTAATTGGGGGAAATTATGACTTTAATATTTTATGATTTATTTATAATTGACTGATGATTTTTATAACCTTGTGTGGTTTTTTTGAGTTTGACATTTGACATAGGTCTTAGAAAATTTACCACAACTCTCGTTTTTCAATGTCACATTGGTATATACCGAATAAATAAAACTAATTAAAAACGTTGTCAAAGAAAACAATAAAATTGACATTTTATAGATTACCGCAAAAGTATAAAATATATAGGTATGCATATAATATACCTGCAGCGGCGGATAGGGAAGCTAACAGTCCATCAAATTTTACCATTTCTACTGAAATGGTTATAAATAAGTTATAAATAGGTAACACAGTAAGCCCATAGGAAATATATCCAAAAAAAAAAAAAAATGTATTTTAAGAGTCCTGCTATATATTTTAATATAAACTCAATTTTATGGATTTTCAAATCAAAAATTTAAAAAATAAGTGCATAAACTTCTAGAAGAGATGACCTTTATGGTAGGGTCATGGAGGAAGATAAATTAGAGCAAATCTCAGGATTTTGTCTTTAATAAAATATCTGTATAGTAATTGTAGAAAGTTTTAAAAAGTAATTTGAATAGTCAATTCGAAAATTTTAAAGGGGCTCCTTAAATTTATTTTGGAATCGTAGGTATGAATGCAAAATTATAACGTATACCTATAACCTACTATATACTACTACTAAACTATATACACTTATGACGTCCAACAAAAATAGTTCGATCGTATAGACTTCTTTACTGTAGTTGATGTAGTTGAGAAACGGTTATGTTCATAAATATGTACCTACGTACGAATGAACATCAAAAATTGATTTTTTAAAAAGATCAACTTTAGGGAGGTCATATAGGTAGGAGACAAATGTAAAATTATAAAATCCGTGATATTATGAATTTTCCGGATATAGAAAACCTACTATATATGGAGCACTTTAAAGTAGATTCTGAGTAAAGTGAGGAATATTTCGGCGTTTTATTGACATGTTTTTTTTTTTGCAAATGTATACTTTTTTTGTGGTAGAAATTGTTGAGTAGGAGTTTTGGAGTAAAGAGCTTTTTTGCTTTCTTGATAGAAAGTTGATTATAGTTGGTAGGTAGGTACTTTAAGCAGGTTATTTTCGATTTTTCCAATA
The DNA here is from genome assembly GCA_025469235.1 of Pemphigus obesinymphae. NCBI lineage: Eukaryota > Metazoa > Arthropoda > Insecta > Hemiptera > Aphididae > Pemphigus > Pemphigus obesinymphae. The sequence continues at coordinate 72,485 of JAIPRL010000132.1, forward strand.
ATTTTTTTATATTTATATTAGGTTTAACTTTTGACTTTGTTTATAGTTATGTAATTATTTATTTACTTTTTACTGTTAACTATATAATAAAAACGTATAATTAATTTGAATTTAGATATGGTTAATTTTATCGTTAACTTTGTCCATCTTTGCATATTTAGTTTTTTAAATTATTGTAAATTATAACAAATAAAAATAAATTCTTCACGAAATACATATTAATACAATTTACAATTTACTATTTACTTTACTTACAGTTTACACACACGTATATATCTATATCTAACCTATATGGAGTATTATATGGCATTATAATTTACAGTTGAAAAAGTAGGTAGGTATTTTTTACTCATAATCAGACATTTTTATTATCATGTTGTTTTTTTGCGACTTGTACGTGACAGTACATTCCAAAAATACTCGATAGTAAACTTGACATTAATGCATTTGAGATGTATATATTTTAAAAAAGGAAATATTATAAAAATACGAACACAAAGTATATTAACTTCATACTAAAAAATAAGATTTTAATAATTAAATCTTCTTCTTCTTCGTCGTCGTCTTAATAATAAAATAATTAAACAATTTATTGAATTAATTATGTTTTTTGTAAGTTAACTGAAAATTGAAAATCATTATTAGCCATTAGATATTATCACAATAACAAGAAAGGTTTCAGTGTTATTAAAATTATCTAGGTATATGCGTCTAAATTAGAGCTTTAAATAATTAGCATGTTCGAAAATTTTCTATAAATATTTCATTAATGTAACAATTTTTTGAATCCCGATATAATAAAGCACCAACACAGATAATAGTGTTGTAATTATGAGCATAGCTTAAGAGGACGCACTTACGATTTTTAAATGGGTTCAGTATATGCAATTTTCAAGACATTTTAAGAAAAATAAAATCTAGCGATTTAGAAATATTTAAGTACATTTCCAAATTAATCACCATATTTCCGTCTATCAGGCATATAAGCTAGACAAAATGGTGTAACGCTGGAAGTGGGATTTGAAATCTGACAGATTTGAATTTCTTGGCCTATCTTCTAGGGACCGATCAAGGGATTTTTCTTTAACATTAAATATTAAATACCTACTGAAATATGATCAATATTTATAAAACACGGGTTTTTAATAATAAATAACACGACCAAATATGTTTTATACTAAATCGCCTCGATCTCTAGTAGATAAATCCATAAGATCAAAACTTTTTTCAGAATTGAAATCTGACTTTCCAAATAAGCTCCCAGTTTTGTCTAGCTTCTGGATCGAATTTTTTGTCAGCGTTTTGTTGTGCGTAATTTATGATTTTTGACAAACTTTATCACAAAATCTCCAACTTCTCCTTTTTACAGTAAATATTTAAACGATCAAAATATTTTTTTAAGTTTATAGTACTTATATAATATATATAATATACTCAGCATATAGTATTAACATTTTTGCGAGGAATTAGATGTATTATCCAAGTGACTTTTTTAGGGCATAAGTCGTTTGGGCACGAGGCGATATTTTTATTTGAAACTTTCATGACCCGTTGAGCACCAATATTTATATTTTTAACAACCCATTTGGGCACTGGTTTTTGTATATACTTATACATACCGTTTTATATACTATATATAGGTACTTTATATGATCAAATTTCCTTGAAAAAATACTTAGATACCTACATTATATCTTAAAATTAGTAGTAGGTTTTATTCCAATAAGTTTTGGAAATCGCGTGTTACATCTACAAAATTCTGGGCAAGGGTAAGTGGTTCGAATGCCACGATTTCAAAATCAAAATATAAAATTTAATAATACTTTAAATTCCTCATATATATTTGGTGCCCAAACGTGAATCACCCCCCTTTAAAATATTGGAATAAAGTTCAGATTTATTTTTCTAAAAAAAGAACATATTCCATATACCTATTATGTAATGTTATAGACATAATTCACAAAATGTTGGATTATATCTTTTGCCTCCCATCATATCCGCGATTCCTCCAACTTCCAAGGTGCGTAATCTGTTTTTTTTTCTGCAGCTAAATTCAATTTTAAAGCTTCATAGCCTCAAAAAATCGAGTTTGTATGTATTAAAATGTATGTTGTATTTAAAAAAATCTGAAATCGATTTTTTTTTGTAGATATAGGTATATAACGTAGGTATCTATTTAATTTGTAATCGCTTTATGTGTGAAAGTGTTCGTAATTTAATTGTGCACTGAAATGTTTTGATGCCAGGTATATTTTTAATATTTTAATCATAAAATCCACATGAAATGTTGAGCATACTACAAGCTTACATTTAAAAAATAACTAATATAATTATATGGGTATATAGGTATTTTAAAAATATATAAATATTTTAAAAGACTCTTACGTCAAAAATAGATTACACGTCTTATTCTCGGTTTTTTACTAGCATTTAAAAAATAGGTATTATTGCACAGTATACAATATAGTATTCTGTATTATCTAAATTTGAATTGTTTGGTCGATTGGTCATACAATTACCTATCTATGCATTATGTAAATATTCGAACAGAAAACTAAAATATCAGTATTTCTATTTATATCGGTAATATGTTTGTTATGTATTGTGTGTACCTATACCTAGGTACTTAATAATATTATGTTAATATATTATATATGTCTACTGCAGTTTACTTATTTATATATAACAGGAGGATACACATCCTGTCGTCGTTCTTCAGTCCGTTAACTATTTCTTTTTAAAAATTTCGGGTCAAACGAACGTATGTTTAATTGAAAAGAATATTATATTAAGTCTCCAATCTCGATAGAATATTGTATATATGAGTATCTATATAATATAATATATTATATGTATGAATGTAATACGAGTTGGTGGTTCCTATATATATGTACCTATACACAATCACTTGAAACGTTGATATATGGATAATTTATTTAGTTTTCCCCAAATAACTTTAAGGCGGTATAATATATAATGCAAAAGCCAAAATGCATAAACAAACAATATGTAGGTATCTTATACGACCCCGGTATATAAAGTCATTGATTCATACACGTTGTTCCCCAATTGAATTACTTTAGAAAGAATCGTTGCCAATTTAACTCCAATAATTGGATGAAAATTATTTTCACATGCACGCGCAAACAGGACGTCACTATTATATTTGGGGGAAGCATACAATATGTCCTTGCTTCAATTTGGTCTGGATATTTCATTTACTTAGAGGTCATAATCATAACACCGCGACCAAAAGTTAGTCTATAAAAGACCTTAAATCGACAATCGGCATTAGTATAATACGTATTGCGCTGAGTGAGATATCATCATACTATCGCCGTAATACTCGTAATATATATACACCGAGATAAAAAGCACATCGAAAGATCTAGCATTGTGTGAAATCCGTGTTCATCATGAAGGTATCAGCTTCCGCGGCAGCCATTCTGGTCGCTCTGGTCGCCTCCGTACAGGTATGTATAATAATATATATCGTGGTCCTATATATAGTTCAAAGCAGTAGGTATTTAAACAATATTATGGATTGTCAAGAAATATATAGTTCAAAAACAAAATTATCAACATGTTACCTATGAATAGTTATATTTCAGTTTGTGTCATAAAGTGAAATTTATACTGCCCTCATGACTCGTACTGGTGTAAATCATATACAGTATACCTACTTACCAAAGAACTAAAATATCAAAAACGAGGTTTTGCGTCTAATCATACGCTAAAACTATTTGTAGTCTTGTAAAAAAAAAAAAATGAATTTCTGTGCCTTAAAATTCAATTTAAAAATCAGTAACGGTATAATTACTACGTATAAAAAGCAGTAGTTAGGTATTTACTATTTAATACCTACTTTTACGTAATAATTGCATTTATCTAAAATGTTCAATATAATGTTCAGTAGGTATCATTTAATGTATTTTTGTAATAAAATTGTTGCCATATAAAAAGTTACTATATTTTTATATTACAGAAATCGACTGCATTTTAAAAATATTAAGAAGCAAACTCAGTAATATTTCCTAATTGTATGATAACTGATAATAATTAATTTAAAATAATTTTTTGAACTACTGACATATTTTTTTTTATACAGGCTTAATCACAAAATATATTAAAAATTGGAAATATTATATAATTATTACCACATTAAAAAAGTAAATATCCTTTTCCCAACAATATGGTTTGTACAGTAAGGTACTGTTTTTACCACTATTAGGATAGAATGTCTTCAGATTAGGTATATATAGTTGTTGCTTTTTGAACTTTAGCTTTATATACTATTTGAACTTATAGGACATGACGATATTTCATAATATGACTATTCAGCTTTTATTTCTCGGGAACATAACACATGTATAAGACCATTTTTCTAAATAATATGTTTCCTGTGTCCATTTAATCAAATTTAGAAACAAAGTTTGTTAAAACAAAGAATTATAGAGGTGGCCGATCGCAAATAGTTGGGAGAAAAGGAGAAGAAAATGAAATGTTGTGTAGTTAATGGGAGACAAACTAGTTGTGTCCCAAATAACACATTTTTATGACTTTTTTTCTACAGGCAATTTGCATCTTAAGATATTGGATGCAATAGTAACCTATCAAAATATTACGCACACTACTTGCTTATGATGGGTAAGTTGTATCCGGTTTCTTCGATAGTTTTACTTATAATATTACGACAATAATGATATTAATTTAAATAACATTTTGATTTAAAATTTTGACAATTTTAAATTTCCTAAAAGCAAACTAAATTATTCATTAAGGTAAAATCTATTAAAAAAGGTATAACACAAAATTTTGTTTGAATTTCAATTCCATATAGTATTAATGTAGCTATATATACTATCTCGATTTAAAAAAATAATCCGTAATTTACATAATTATAATATTATTCAATATATTTTAATATCATATTTAAAATTATAGATAGTCGTATAAGTACAATGTAGTTGTCATTTTTAGTATTATAAATAATGAATAACAATTATTTATTATAAAAGTGTAAATTGTGTTTGTGTTTATACCTACCTATATTATACGAGGTATAGGTAATACCTATACCTCGTAATATTACCTCGTATAGGTAATACCTATTTTGTTGTAGGTATATCTTATTTTGTTTTTAACAATATTTGGTAATGTTATTTTCCAAATTTAAATTTGTTCATTTAAATAATAATAATTTTTATTGATAAATAGTTTGAAATTATTATATTTATTAATATTACTTTATTATTATAATAAATTTAGTAGTTAGAGTAGTTAGTGATTGAGATCTTATATAGGTAATATACCTGTAATACTAATTATTAAAAAAAAAAACAAAAAAAGATTGTATTGATATTAAGTCATTGAAAGTATAAAAAAAATATATTCTAAAAGTATTTGGAATTTTGTAAATGTCATTTTATGTAATACATTTTGTGAAGTATTTCAAATACTTAGGGAATACTATTATCATAAATTATTAGAATATATATTCTAAATATTTTTTTGAAAGTATTCAGAATATGTATTTAAATACTTTAAAAAACTTTACTTTACCCAAGTCTGCTTGTGAATATTTCGTTATCTAGGACGCAACTAAGCTACCTACACCTTTTCTAGGGACGCAACTCGCCTATATAAAGTTAAATGGGACACAATAGTAGTTTTCTCCCAATTGATGGTAGGCCATGGGTACGCCGTAAATATAGTAGGTACCATAAAAACAATTTTGCGAGAAAAGTCTCGAAGTCTTCAATTTTAATATTTTATTATTATTTTTTCATCGTAAAAATACAAGAATTTTCCATTTCCATTTTCATTTGTTGTTATTAAATACAATCAAATATTGAAAAATGACGGAAAAGGATATATTTTCAAAGTAATTGTACAATAAGACCGAGTGTCCAGGCAGCTTCGCAAATACCTTAATTATAATCATAACCCCTCCTCCAAATTTTAAACTGAAATTGCACCTATGGTAGGGCCTTATAAAAATCTATTAGTTTTACAATAAAATATAAATTGTTTAAAAAATATTAAATATGTAAAAATTTTGGCCGTTATTACTTATTGCATAAAATGTTCGTATAATTTGATGTAATGCGAATTATATTATAAAATATAATGTAATACTATGTGTATTGTGTATATATATATACGGTATATACCTAAATATTATATTTATATGTTTGTAAATATATTGTCAGGTATAACAGGTATATAACCCTCAAAAATTGATACGATACTTAAAATTTCAATATTTGAGTCTCAGTGCCATATTTAGGATTTTCTCGAGGAGGGTGTATGGACAATGTTTATAAATTATTATTGTAGGTATTTTAGTATTTAGGTATAACCCACATGGTTCATCTTGACTTATGATACGTACACGGGCTACACGTTAGTGGTCTGAAAACTTGTGCATATAAGAATGTAAGTTTGAAGCCGTGAGAATAACACCTCTTCTGCAGAGCCTACCATCTTAGAAAAATATACAACTGAATGAGGGTGCCACCGGATTTCGAAAATATATTTAGGGCCGAAGAAGCATTTTAAAGGGATGGGTGCCTATTGACATTAATTAGCTGACGATTCATCTCCATGAAAACATAAATAAGGAAAAAAAATTAGTCATCAATTGTTTTTGAACCATTTTTCTCCCAACTCAAAGTTCACCAACTAAATGTGTCAATTTAATTTACCGACAATTTACTTCCTTGAAAACGATAAGAAAAAAAAAGGTCATGGTTTTTTTTTCACTAATTTGTTCACACAAACCTTAAGTTACCTATACTAATTGCTGACTGGACTTAACCCTTTAAGGAGTGAATTGTTTTAATGAAGGTTACACTCAGGGAGTGAATTGTTTTCAATAATTTTAAATAATTTATTTTAACATTTCCTGAGTAATGACGTATTTTTACATTTACGGTAATTGCTATTTGGAGGAATGACGTTTTTTTACAGCAATATTTTCTTATTATCATTTGAGTAATCACGGATAGGTATATATATACGTTTTCTATTGTATGGTTGGGCAACAACTAGTTTTACCAACTTATTTCTTAAAGTGGGGTTGTTTCACCCCTTCCTTTGGGACGGTCCTATATATACTACGAGCGCATATTTTCAAACCCAAGAAATTTAAAAACCGGAACGGTCGCCAATGTTCAAGATGAACTGTGTGTGTGTTATAATAGGTACGTAAGTACGTTGTTATTACACATATTGAAAAAATATTATTTATGATAACATGATCAAATTTAACAAACTGTTAAATTTAAACAACCCGAAATCAAGTTATTAACAAACGGACCGGACCGTTAAACTGACATTTGACGGTCTATACAATTTTGCAACGTTATTATTTTAACAAGTCGTTAAATTTGCAGATAACCATAACAGTATATATATATTATGTAAAATGTTTTATGCGACCGGTCATATTTTTATGTTACCTAACACAATAATTCGAACAACATTTTTCAAAAAAATCCAGTCTGTTTTGGTATAGTATCGAGTTAATAAGGGTAAAATTAAAATAGATATCAGCAAACATATTAATAAAAAAAAAAAAAAAAAAAAAATGGTCTGACATGTTCATATATAGAATATCGGCTGCTTTTATTATTGTGATTATTGTTATTATTGCTTACCCGGTAAATCAGAGCTCAGATCCGTGTAATATATCCACTTGTTACAAGGCGAGCGCCACGACGAAACCCCCGACGACCGTCACGCCCACGCGTCTACCGGTGTCGTCCACTCCTGTCAGCCAAACCACGTACGCCAAAGACCACGCGCACGGTTCCATCAACACGTCCAAGTCCGGAATCAACTCTACGGCCACGATCACCGCCAACAAACATGCCAACGGTACGGAGCCCACCGTCAAGTCTACCGGAGCCGCCGGAAATGCCACGACATCGAAACCGGTATAAAAAAAAAAAAATGCCTGCCCAGCACCATAAATAATAAATTATAAATTAATTATCATTAGTACATCATAAACATATTTATACATATAATATTCAGATTAAAGTAAAATACTTTTTAAAAGTATTCAGAATAGGTACCTACTTTATGATGATACAGCTGTATATTCTAAATATTTTTATAACATATACTAACGTACTGATATTGATATACCTATTATATTATTAAATATATTTATAGCGCATGTAATTGAATTAGAAAAAAAAATAAGGACAGACTCTGGGTGACTGGGCTTAGTTAAAAAATCAGCGTTCCGGGACATATTATAGAGATAAAGTAAGCCGTGGAGAATTTCGTCCCCCACACCCGCTATCCAAAGTTTCTCAACCGGAGGACATTTCTTAAAACGTTTTTAGATTTTTTTTTTTTTACATCGACATTGGGTTAATTATTTTCGAGAAAGTATAGTTAAGGCATTCCTTAAATGAATTATCGAGGAAGCTGTAGGTGTAGAGACCGCGGAATATAGTTTTTATATAATTTTTCAACAAATTGTTTTATAAATTACTGATAAGTAGACAAAAAGTTTTGAAAATTGTCTGTTGTTGATTACGTCAATAGGTACCTATGTCGATTTATCAGTGCTACTGTAAATAATGTATAGGTACATTTAAAATCATTCAAATATCTAGAATTCCTGTTTGCTAAAGAAAACCTACCGAGAAAATTTAAAATTGACTTCTTTCAAGTATCAATAGTACAATAAATTTCCTATCAGAAAACTTATACCCTCACTCAATTTCTCTTACTTAAGCTAAAATCCGAATAAAAACGACTATACGACAATAGAAAATCCAAAACATATAGTGATCAGTGGTACATATGTAGAATGCAAATCGCCATTCCACTAATATATTTAAATGTAAACAACTACCAAATAACAGAAATTTATCGGTGTCGCATTGATTTCACCATACTTTTATAGGCTTCAGCCATTGATGGATAATGATTATTATTGGGCTATATCAATATGATTTAATATATTTAATTTACCTATTCATAATTGTAAATCGTGATTTTTTATCTAAAACCTATTATAGGTACGCAATAATGACAGAAAACATTGGTTTTCGTAATATCACTATTTTACCAAAGAAAATTGACATTTAAAAAAAAAATTTTAAATAAAAACTAAAACGAACACTGCGTTTCCTGCGTTCTTTGATAAATAAATAAAAGGGTACCTACGCTGTTAAACATGAAAAAAATAAAGAGTAGCTTCGTCCCTCCTCAACCCCACCACTGATATAGTGGGTATCTTATATATACAAGTTTTCAATAGATACCTACCTAACGAAAACACTAAGTAAAAAAATTTGTTTGTATAATTTTAGATTCTGAGCGGATAATTTACTATTGAATACAATTAATAAAAAATACATTTTCTTTTAAAAACATAATTGAAACCTGAAAAATATTCAAAATACTGTATTAAATACTCTCGAAAAAATATTACTTGAATCGAACAGTAAAAATGTTAAATAAGTATTGAAAAAATCCCGAGACAATACATTTATTAATACAAATCAATATTATAAGAAAGAGGAGTTTTATACAGTCAATTTTCAAGATATTTGAAGAAAATAATAATATTTAACAATTAAGTTTTTTAAATACATTTTAAAAGTTGGCAATCTATAAAATATATTCCCATATCCTACTTTTATTGTTGTGCAATCACGACATTTGTTCAAAAACGTTTTGTGAAAAACAGATAAAATACTTACCTTTTAAAAATATTTGAAGGTTAACAATTTGGATACGATATACGAACTCATATGCTTTTTACACTTACCTTATATTAGGTGGGCACCTATATATAGAATACTATCGAGTGTATAAAGATCCTTTTTTAAAATTAATATTTTACATAACACTCATGAGATCGTTTCCAAAATGTTGTATTCTATACGTTTTAACATACCTAAGTGTTTTGAACTCTAAAATTACTTTAAGAGGTAATTTAGTTTTGTGTGACAAAAGAATCCCATATAGGTTAAAAAAAAAAATGAGTGTAGCAGAGATGAGAATGTTAAGGTGGATGAGTGGAGTTACTTGAGAAGACAAAATAAGAAATGAGTATACCTATAAGAGTAGTAGGTTCGATTGTTGACAAAATGAGGGAGAATAGATTAAGATGGATCAGACATGTATTTAGGAGGGAAGAGACTGAGGCAGTAAGATTAGTAAAGGAATTGTATGTTGATGGAAAGAGGTGAGGGATGTGATGTCGAGTGATATGAGGAAGATGCGGGAGATAGAGTTCAGTGGAAGTGTAGGACTAAGGTGCCGACCCCAAATAGTTGGGAGAGAAAAAGAGGTTATTTCGTGGATGTTTATTACTCAAAATTATTGGTGTTCATATCAGTAGACGGATCCCAAAATGTTGAAATATATTCGATATTCGTTACACGCCGCACTTTAAGAGTGAAATCCGTCGGGCAGGCGACGACCGTTTTCCATCCTGCAACCTCACTATAGTTGAACAGAGCGAAGGTTGGCATACAGAGTGCCAATATTTATTGACTATTGTCATACATGTATACATACACCTATACCTCGTTATTTTGGGTACCTAACACTGTATAATTCAAACGTGCTCATGGCGGACGACTTTTCATCCGAAGACGGATTTAACTCTTAACGTGCAGCAAGTATAGAGATGCTACACAATCATTTTTTAAAGAGTTCTATACAGGCAAATTTGAGAAATAGTTCAATAGTTTAAAAATATCTAAATACATTTTAAAAGTAATAAAAAATGTGTCCCATTTCAGTTCCACTTTTTATTGTTCTGTACATTATATAATAATAGGTACATTAAAAATTATATTTACACAAAACTGTTAAAACAAGTTCATAAAGTGATTTTAGAGTAAAAACACGCATTATCAAATCAACTATTTTTGATGAAACCTCTTTCGGTTTTTAAATTTATTCATTTAAAAACAGTTATCATATTTATAAAAAGCCATTATTTTTAATTTTTTGAACCTTAATAACTAATCTTTTTTATAATCTCTATTACTTCCACTGAAAATTGTTGGTGTAATGTCCTCGTAATAAATAATTTTTGTTTCGAGTCTAGATGACCTCCGAACATATGGCTCTAAAACAAAAACTAAATACGATTGCAGTCAAGTGTAAAGATGAGTTACACGCACCCCAAGAAATTATGGCGCTGGTCAGCAATACTGTGATTCCACAAAACGAACAACAGAGGTGTTATTTGGAATGTGTGTATAAAAATTTAAATTTGATTAAAAACAACAAGTTCAGCGTGTCAGATGGAAAAACATTGGCTCAAATACGCTTTGCCAACCATCCAGAAGAACACAAGAAAGCTGTGACCATAATAGAAACTTGCGAAAAAGAAGGTAGGTAGTAAATTAAAAAAGGGAAAATACTTGGATCAACTATATCAATATGTCTTTACAGCTATTATTGATCCAAAAATAACAGAAAAATGTGCAGCTGGCCGAGTGATTAGAAACTGCTTTGTTAAAAATGGAGAAAAAGTAAGTTGTTTTCAATAAAAAAATAAATAAAAACAATCAAATTGATAACATATTGTACTCGCACTTAAAATGTATATATAAATTAATTACAATACTTTTATTTATAGATCAACTTCTTCCCTAAAGCATAAGTTATATGCAATGAATGAAAAATGGAAAGTATAAGTATGAATATATCAACCAATATGGATGTATTACAAATACCTATGTAATAATAAATTATTTAAGATATAATTTTTATGAATAAAACATAAATAAAATTACAGTTTTTATTTGATTTGTCTTTTTCATATAAATATTATATTTTAACAATTTGATAGATACGTCCATTTTAGTTAAACAAGTATTTATCTGATTGAATATACAAAATATAAATCACAATTTAGTGTTATTAATGGACTTATTTGTATACAGAACAAAAATACTTTACTTATGTGTATATATAAAAAAAAAAAATATTATAATAATTATAACAAATATATGAGTATACATGAATTATTGCTCTAAAATACTATTGAAGTATACATTTTCTAGTATTTTAATGTTTTATTTTTATTCCTAATATCATTTAATATTTAATATGAAAATACAGATGGTTATAAAACATATTCTTCAAGATCAACACCAAAATATTAACAAAACAGAAGTGTAATAAAAATGACTGACCATATAAAATATTGCTATATAAATAACTTTTTAGAACAATATAAAAACTGACAAATAAAGAAGATAAAAGGTTTCAGAATACTATAAAAATGGTGTGTATATGAGTATGCAAACACTAAAAGTCATGTTTTAAAATCACTACTTACAATTTAACATAGGATCATAAATACATGTTTATACAAAAAAAAGAAAAATTTAATTTACACAATAAGACTAATTAAAATATTTATATCCTGAATAATAGTAGGTATATACAAATTCGAAAATATAGAATTCATAAAATTTTAATTATTTACTAGTTTTGAGAGGCTTGTTACTGTGTATGTATTTTAATCCAATCATGCTGTAATAGATCTTGTAGAGATAGACGAGCCTGTGGTCTCACTTTTAATAGCTAAATTAAAATAAAAAAATCATCATTATTAATATTGATAAAATAATTTAAATATACTTACTCGGGATATAAGATCACGAGCGAGTGGAGCTACATGTTGAGGAAAAATAAATTGAGCATTTAATATCCTTCTATAAGTTTCTTCATAAGTCGGAGCCTCAAATGGCGGTTTTCCAACTAAAAATTCATACAACAACACGCCTACACTCCATATATCAACAGATTTATCATGGGAATCTCCACTCACCATTTCTGGTGGTAAATAGTCCAAGGTTCCACATAATGTCATACGCCTGTAAAATTAAAAATTTGTAAAACAGGTATTATAAATGTTTCTATAAATAATATTACTTGGAGTCCAACGTATGTACGGACCAACCAAAATCAGCAATTTTTAAATCTCCACTTTTTGTAAGTAAGAGATTTTCTGGTTTTATATCACGATGTATAATATTTTTATTATGGCAATAGATCAGTGCTTCGGTTAATTGCTTAATATAAATAGCTGCTCTATAAATATAAATAAATAGTATATACATTTTCTTTTGTAAGAACAAAGCATTAAAATCAACACAATATTTTCATATAATAAAATAATTTAAGTTATTAATTGATATATAAATTAAATTTATACACAATTGATGCTTCAAAGACATTACTGTGCATAGTGATAGTTGTGGCATACTTTTTTGTCGATCACAATACTATATTCAACTAGAGCATTTCATCAATATTCTATCGACTACGAGATGTTCAATTAATAATTTAAATTGCACAGTAATCAATATCAAATAGTTATTACACCATATTATTCTTAAAACCAGCTGTCAGCATTTTTGCTGATCACAACGAAGTATTTTCTTAAGAGGATTGGAAATGGATTATCTGTCTCTCTCTATCACACATGTAACAACAATTTAGATCATTTCTACGTTTTCTATCTGATGCGTTAAGCATTCAATAAACTGATCTGAATTTTTTGTTAAGTTTACTTAAGATGAACTTTTTTACAATTTTAATTTTGTTTCTCTAAGTTCTTCTAAAATTATGTATAATACGAGGCGTATTCGAAAAGTAAGGGCCGTTCGCTTATATTTCAAAATCGACAAGTCGTAACACATTTAAACTTGTACATATCTGTACGTGCACTACTCGTGCAACTATTTCAGGTGTTGTTTTGATTCAGTAGTCATTTGCCTATCTGTGCGTACAGTAAACAATGTCCGCGATAATCGTTGCTCCCGCCA
>JAIPRL010000132.1:86410-178168 GCA_025469235.1 Pemphigus obesinymphae
GGGTACGGGTTTAAAAAACGTGTTTCACTTTTTCCGGGTTACGGGTTTCGGCTTTAACACGGTTTTAATATTTTGCGGGTTACACGGGTTCTCACCCCGGGTTCAAACCCGTTTTGACTCCCTGGTTGTAACACGCACACACCCACACACATATATTATATAAGCACAAATACAAAATAGCGTTTCTTATGTTTTACACGTGCATTTATTTATAACTTTTTATAACGGACTTAAGTCCTGTAACGTGTTATGAACGCTATATAGTACGGTTATTTATTATACACGGTAGATACGCGTTACTCGTGTGTAGAACAAAACAAGAAAATAAATGTAATTAACTTAAATTATACGAATGCTTAAACAAATAACATTATATGACTAAATAACATGTGTAGGGGATCACGACTATTTAAAAAAATGTACGCAAACTTGTCATGAGATCTAAATGTTGTGTGATAAATTCATTTTTCCCATATAGTTTATCATTATTATTATTATCATTATTATTATTTTCGAATAAAATCAGTTTTCGGCATTTGAAACGCCGTACAATATTAATATAAATCGATCGTCAACGGATATATTTGTGGGATATTTTTTTTAAAACCGTTTTTTTTTTTTATACCCAACAAAATAAGCGTTATGATTTAGTATAAAAAATATCTAAAACCATTTAAATTAATCAAATGCGGATGTTTAGTAATACGGTAATGTTACGAGTTCTACAACAAATGCACTCACAGGTTAATCCATACACGTGGAATTAAATGTCTGGCCAACGAAACGGCAGTGCTTAATTGGATTTTCACGATGAGTGTGAACGCGGTCGATACGTAATTATTATTTACATTTATAATTGGAGAGATTATGTTCATTAAAATGTGTAACGTGTTACATCGGAAAATTCACATTTGGTCGACAGCGATTATAAAGATTTTTTGTAAATCGATATTATTAACTATAGATAAACACGATTTAGGTATGTTATACACCGAGTCAAATATATTGTGATTTCAATAAAAATATAGATTAATTCAATAATACGGTTGTTAATATACGTCCAATAAAATGTTTGTTGATTTAGAAATGAAATATTTGTTAATTTAACAGTAAAATAACAAAACGTATTATTGTTTTAACAGTATCTTTTATCAATATCTTGGGTAAAATTGTCTAATTGAATACAAATTTATTTCAATTATAAATCGGTATTTTGTGTTTCTTTCTTTCTTTCTTCTTCTTCTTCGTAGAACAAACGCCCATTTGTTAATCAAAATAGTCAATTTAAACAGAATATTTTTTCAATTTAATAACATATTTTGTTATTATAATAAAAGTTGTATTAATTTTACAAATTATTTTTATTAAATTATAAATTATATATTTTGTCAAATTTACAAAATTAATTTTTTATTATTAATTTAACAATATATGCATTAAAATAATAAAAATTATATTGTTTCAACAAATATTGGTTTGTTAAAATTTGATTATTGCATATTGTTATTTCTACCAATGATATTTGGTTCAGTGTATCTGTTTATCCATTAATTTGAGAATGTTGTTGAATTTACGTGGCTAACGGACGCACGAGCAATAACTCGAACCCTTTGAAAGGATTGAATAGTCGAATCGAAATAGGTATGTTATAAGAGTGCCGGGATGGGGAGGGGTTTTACGATCCATATTCACCGACACGACAATTTTCCAATCTACGAAAAAGATTAATTACGGTTTAATTAAAAAATACCTATCCGAAATATGTTCGGTCTTTCGACGCTGAATAATATCACACGTATATAATATTATTATTAATGGAACCTAGGAATAATGATCAATATACAATTTTACGAAGTTATACGCATATTTAACGTAATATCTCATCAATTTTCACGTCGAATTATTATATATTTTATCGTTTAAAACATGTGCACACATGTGTATATCGTAACGTTATAATAAATAAGAATGGATGGTTCGTAATTAAAAAAAAAACAAAAAAAAAAAATTATTACTTCATGTGCAAAATACATTACCTTATTAGAAATATAATTGTAATTAATTTGTAGCGTTACGGTGATTTTTTTTTTGTTTTCAAAATTTAGAATTCAAGAGTACGGAGCGTTAAGGCTGATAGGTTAGCGGCTTAGATTATGCGTTTTAACGGCATTAAAATACGGTCTCGATTTCCACGTAAAAATTCTCTTCTATCGTTAGTCATCGTAGGTTCAAAGAGTTTCAAAGAGAATAAGATAGATGAGAATATTTACTATGGACAAACATGGTGGGTTTTTATTCGAAATAATTGTTTTTTGGAACATTTGGAAATTTGACATTTTTCGATCATACATTGATGATTAAACAATAACTCTATGCTCGGTCTTTGTGTAAGTTCTCATCTTTTATATTTAGTTCAATTATTCATTCTTTATGATAATTTCTGATCAAATTGTGATCAAATAATCACAAGTTATTGAACAAATTTTATGATTACACAACAATAAAAATCGAATTTGAAAACCAGTTTTTAAAGTGTTCTATGTGTAGGCAATTTTTATGAAATTTCAGAAAAATGAAAATCTAGTTATTTATTAATATTTCAATGTATTTTAAAAATAATTAAAAAATAGTCCTATGACAAAAGTGTAATCATGATATTTGTTAAAAAAGAAATATGCCTACTTAGATAGCAAATAAAAGATTTCGGATTAATTAAAATCAAAGAAAATAAATAATAATATTTCCGAGTGCACCTCGGTGCTTTTTTTCATCATTCCAAAATATATTGCAATACGTTGCTTACGTATGTGAACAACGTTTTTAGCGCATTTAAACAATTGTCACTCTTCTGCAAATTGGTTTTTCGAAAAATAAAACCAAGGTTGACTCGAAAATATCGTTTTTTTTTTTTCATTTTGATAACAATTACTGATTTCACTCTAAATTAACTCTGATCAAAATTATTTCCAATTGTACCGAGCGTCATTTATGGTATACTAAAAATCGCCCGTATATAGCGTCTTCTTAATATAGTCCAAATATATACATTGTATAAGTTATTTTACGAATTTCTTTACAAACAAACAAATTTAGTACGTTTGTTGTTTATTGGATTTTAACTGCATTTTACTCGAGTTGGTAAATAATTTTAAAATATTTTTGAAATTTTGTTGGTATAATAACATGTAGTTTTGATGAGATATAATATCATAGCACACTGGTACTAAAAATCACTTGTGCAGCGTCCACTTACGAATCATTCACGATAATACCGTTATTTAATTAAATATTTGATTTTAAACCAACGCGTATCAACATGATACGGTATATAATATGTATAACTCTCTTAACGATATTAGTTTCGGACAAAAGCCGTGCACGACTACCGGAATAAATCCCTCTAGCGATCACGCAATTAATTACAATACATTTGTATTCATATCATTAGTTTTGAATATTTTACGAAAACAATCTGTGTGGTACGATTATTAATTACTTTTGTGCACGTCTTCGTCGAATACGCGCGTATGCAGAAGGTCAGAGCGGCATACCGGAATATTATAAAAGTTCTGTGCAAAACGCTTTACGAAATCACAACATAATTGGGTATACATTGAACCAAACATCATTGGTAGAATTGACAATGTGCAATAATCAAATCTTAACAAACGAATATTTGTTGCAATAACACGATTTTTATTTTAATGTAGGTATATATTGTTAAATTAGTAAAAAAATTTGTTTACAATAACAAATTAATTTTGTATATTTCACAAAATATATAAGTTATAATTTAATAAAAATAATCTGTAAAATTAATACGGATTTTATGATTATAATAAAATATGTTATTAAATTGAAAAAAAACATTCTGTTTAAATTGACTATTTTGATTAAAAAATGAGCGTTTGTTCTACGAAAACGAAGAAAGAAAAAACACAAAATATTTATAATTGAATTAACAAAATATTTTGTTAATTCAAATAAATTTGTATTCAATTAGACAATTTTATCCAAAAAATTGATAAAAGATATTGTTAAATCAATAAATACGTTTTGTTATTTTACTGTTAAATTAACAAATATTTTATTTCTAAATCAACAAACATTTTATTGGACGTATATTAACAACCATATTAATTAATTAATCTATATTTTTATTGAAATCACAGATATATTTGGTTTAGTGTATACTCGTACCATGATGCAGTATAAAGTCATATTTTTTTCAACGATTAAAACTCAATCTTAAATTCAAAAGAGTTTAATTTTAATTATTGATAATAATCATTTGAAAAATGTTTATTCCATTAGCAAAATATGAGTTGCATAATGAAATTTCAAAAAATCTATAAGACAAATATTGAATTATATATCATTACCGAGGACGGGAAAAATTAACGATACAATATTGACTCACTAATGTACAGTTGATTCGAATATTTGTATTTATGTATTTATTTATTTGTTTTTTTTTTTTTTTAAATAGTGAAGAGTTAAAATAAGGTCAGTATAGGGCGATGGAAGCAATTCGCTCGTTGGGTAGGATACTTACTGGTGGGATGGATATATTAAGTTTTATATCATCGATAAATCATTTCTTTCGATAAAATGATGAAAATGAAGCGGATCTTCAGCTTCTATGTATTTACAACATGAGTATTATTGTTGGTAATAATTAAAACTAACTCTTTTAAGACAAAAAAAGTTTAAAATTTTAAATTACTATAAAAAGCCAAAACTTTGGCATTTTTTTTACATTGGTTTTATATTTAAAAAATGTTTTCGGCGAAAATTTCGAGTCTATAGACCTATTTTTTCCCCGATATTCAAATACATTAATTAATACCGAAATAATATATGTTGTCGAAAAATTGAAATGATTATAAAAAGAATGCATGCACCGATTTTCGGAATATTTTTAATATAGAATGATGTACTTTGACATTGAGTATAATTTTCAAGTCTTCAAACCTAAAATAAACTGTTTTATGATGAAAAAACTTCAAAGTTAAAAATTGCTATAAATAACCCGACATTAGGAAAACAATTTTAAATTATTTTTCGTTAATATTGTATTTAGATATATCTTTTGTAAAAATTGCAAGATTTTTATTTACTATTACTCTTATTTACGGGATTAAAATGAAAAAACGATATATGATTTTAACAAAACGGGATTTTAGTGTTTCCTTTTGATTTTTTAGTGTTTTTTCTTAAACGATATCAACTATCAAGTACCAACTAAATACATTTTTCTACAGGAAAATATTGCTGTATGTAGTGATTAGAGTATTTATTCTTATAAAATTTTTGGGTACGGACATAAAAAAAAACCACATCATAGTAAAATCAATACATTTCTCGCTTTGCTGAGAAACTAAAAGTTATGATATTATGAAATTAATACGATCTAACTAGTTAAAATTAAAATGTTAGTCTTTTAACTGCCAGTTATATTTTAATTTAGTTATACGTAATTTTTATATATATAACAAATTTTGTTTTTTTATAGTAATGCAATAACATGTGTATTGATTACATACAAAAATGATTACTTAAAATAATATTTAGTTAAATAAAACATTTCATATTTATTCAGTGTATTTTTTGGGTAATATAAAACTTTTATCTTATAAAAAAAATCATATTTTCCAATTCCGATTTTTTCCTAGACATAATTTGATGAGGTCACGGTAAACTAAAATAGCTAATAAAATTAAGGGGTTAATGATAAATTAAGTTTTCAACTTAACATTAATTTATTAACTAGTTGTTGCCCATCATTGATTATTTTGGATTCTTTTTCTTATTATTATAATTATAATGTTTTTGATTGTCAAAAATATATAATGTATTACATAAATGTAAAATAAAATATTAAATGATTAAATTAATTAAATATATAATTTATATATATAAATACGTATACCTACCTATACTATTTTAATGAAATATTATTTCATATACTATATTGCATAAATAAATACAGTGATTTTGAAAAAAATATTTTATCCAAAAACTTGTGTTTTAAATAATTTATTTTCGTCATGAGATTTATATTCATTTAAAAATATAAGCAAGATAAAACCATCATCGTTATTTACGAATAAAATGATCAGAGATTTTCACTTCAGTAATTATTGTGTATTCTGATGTTGTATATTTCATTAGAGGAGGTATAAAAACCTAATATTACAATATATTCAAAGAGTAAAGTCGGGCGAATACATTATTCTCGTATACCTACCTATATGTGGTTTACTAAAAAATGTCGAATATCCAAGTGTATTTTTTTGAGAAAATATGACGAATACATCATGACAAGCGATAGCAAATTATTACAGATGCCCGGGAAGTGATTTTTTTATTTATTTTTTTTTATTAATATCGCATTATTGTTGTATAGAACATCGCGCGTTAGTCGTAACGATGTCATAAATCATAAACGCGTATACGTTCGTATTGTTTACGATTGAATTACACGATCGTATTCTCTTTGGCTTTCCGAATTGAAAGAAGAAAAAAAAAAACATCGGCAATCTAATCTTCTAAATAGGCAATGTTTCAGACAGTTTTGAGGAGTCCACCGTGATAGGATACGATTCGTTTATGATATAGGGTGGGCAATTTATAGCTGACCGACTTGAATTTCCCACTGTGTGGAAATTCATGATATTTTGGAGATTATGTAAATAGTTCGTAAAAGGTTAATCATGGAACGTTTCATGATTCGATAACACGCTCGTAAATTGGAAAAATATTTTACCAAATGTTACTGAACGCGAAAAGAAAACGGCAAGATTTCCATCGTAAAAGTATACGACGGTACAATATACAACATTGAGTATGTGGTCACACTTATTGCTAAATGGTAATATGGCCGTCACGTTTCTTCGTGATAAGTTTACTAACAATCACGATTTAACATATAGAGGTTACTCAATGTATCGTATACAAAATAATTGGACAGCTGATACATAAAAAAACTCGACGAAAAACAGCTAACCTAACCGACACACTGAGAAATACAAACAGAGCTATTAGCGGAGTACAGTTTTAACTATATCTCCACGAATATTTTGGCGCCAAAATATATCAATACATATTATTATAATTTATTAATTATTCAAATTTACAAACGAAATCGACTGGTATTTCCACGTATGATAATTGTGTCCTGTGATCAGTTTACATATCTTTTAAAACTAAAAATATTTCCAAATTGATATTTTTCATAAACTAATGAAATTCCTATTAATTAGTTTACTATAAAGTAAATTATGGTGTCCAATAAGTGTTGCGTCCCGGGTTGCCGACAAAGCTCAGCCACTAAATTTGGTGTCCCACAAAATATGCTTAACGACTGGGAAAAACATGTTGTCATTAAGTTAAGTAGGCTTTCCAGAGTTTGTGCCAATCATTTTAACCCAAGTAATATAACTTCAACTTGGAAATCTGGTAAAGGTTGTAGTCAATATTTGGTAAGGAATTCATTAGAATTAGAAGGAAATGAGTTGTCTACTGTGTGCTCCTTTCGACTTTCATTCAATAATAAGAACTTGTATTTATTTATTTTAACTTTGATAACTTTCAAAATATAGAAATACTTTATTAAATCAAGAAAATGGGCACAAAAACTTTGGAAATATTTATTTTTAATTTTAGATTTATTTGAAAAATACCGAGGTTAAAAGAAGAAGCCATATCATTAATTTTTCTAGTTGATATTTCTGGTATTTGTGATGAGGTTTGTGTTTTGTGACAAACTATTTGTTGATTTATTCCGTATAACAACCACACTACCATTGGTTAAAATGTAACTATTATAACACGAATTACGAGTATACAGATTACAGACATCTCGGTAAATAATAATAAAATATTTTGTCTACATAATTTTTTTATCTCAATTCGCGGTAGGTATCTACTATCTATAATGTGCAATAATTACTACAGATGAAAAAATGTTTTCATGAAATAAAATATTTAACTACATTAATGGGCCGCTTGAGCGCTAGCTGTATTTCTCACATGCATTAATCAAATGTTATACCTACTTCGTGCGTCAAAAATAAATCCTCGCCGAGTAACCTCTATATCTTAAATCGTGCTAACAATGTTAATTTTGAAGATTGTTCGGTGTGTGTAGTGTAGATAGCCCACATCAATGGGCAGTATGGAAACATGTGAATTAATAGCTCAATAGATAGCGTACTTGGTTCGTTCATTCAAATAATAATAGTTGTTGCGGAGACAATAATATATTAATCATTTCCCGGGCGGTACTTTTTTCAACACTTCCCGGTCTTTCAGCACATCCCGGGTGCTACATATTATGAGCGGAAAAATAACAAATTGATTAAATATCTACTTGCATTCAACATTTTGGGGAAACTAGATGTTTAAAAAGATAGGGGCATGAGTGCCACCCATAGAATCGGATTCGGACTGATGTTAAAGTGTGTAATAAAATCCGGTATATAACATACCGAAAGTCACTCTTTTGGTATTCTCCAGAAGTTATGTCTATCCCCTGCCCCCTTAATGATCACCAATATAAAGGGGATTTAAGAAAAAGGGTGAGTAGACAAGACCGCAAGGCGCTAAGTCCACCTTTACTTGAATTTGATTTTGAACTACCTAAAAAAGCGACTTTTAGTATAGTGTGCAACACATTTTGCCAACGGTCCGAGCTCGTTTTGTCTATTATTGAATGCGCAGCGGTGATTCAAAAAGTTTCCCTTTCCTTTGTCGTGCCTGTAATCGTATATCATTACTCCAGCACTTATATACCGATAATTCCGACTATATTTGTATATTCAAACATTATCACAGATTATGTCGATTGAAATTTATCAATGTTATGTGATAACAATAAATTTATATGAGAATAAAAAATATCATGGAATAAAAAAGCTGTATCAGAGCATTCTGTTATCAGAAATCCATTACTACTAGAATTGTGGCTCCATTTGAGATATTTAGGTGTTTTCATTATTTATCATCACGAACTAAGATTATATGGACTGGCAACAGGACCAATATTTACGGTCACATTTTAATACGAAGTTTTTGTGGGGGGGGGGGCTTTTACAAGCCGAAGCGCTATCTACAATCTGCGCTTTAATGAGTGGCCCGTGAACGATTGAAATATTTAATCGAAACATATTTGTCTGATTTGATTAATTTAGTACTAAAAAAATATACTAGGAACGCTCCAGCCCGCAAAATCCCCTCACTTAGGATACCCCGTTTTAAAACCTGACCGCACCACTACCACCCGCCTGCCATGACGTTGCCAGTCCATATAATCTTAGTTGGAGATCTATATGTAATTAATCAATAATAGTATGTACACTACAGTGGAAATATATATATATATATATTATGTTATAAATATATATATGTATAATGCATACGAATGTGTTATTTTTACATGCTGACGTGTATATCAACAATACTAAAATTCATCCCATCCGTCTATTTCGCATTTTTCCAATTATTATTGCTAATAAAAACCATAATATTATGTTTTTCTAGTCACTCTCTCGTGTCTCGATAGATACCCGATAATCCCTCTGAGAGCGAGATATGTTTATATGTGCCATTGTATTTAGTATACATTATTTTATTATTTTAATGCCTATTTGATTTTTGAGTTTAATTTTAAAATTATATTTCACTTACGATCCTTTGGAATGGTTATCTTTTAAAAGCGAAAACGTATAGTTTTGACCCTCGTCGAAGCTTTATAGTTTCATTTTTCTCACGGCAGCATGACCTGATCCCTTACTAGGTATAGTCCTGACTAGCTTATAGAGAAAATATAATAGTATTGGTCTTTTTTTTTTTTTTTTTTTTATAAAGAGTTTATCGTCATAACGAAGAAATTTCGTGTAGTGTTAAAGTACAATTTATTATTTTGGGTGGCCGTATACACATTCATTCCAGAAACCGGCTTATACGACGGGTATTTTAACAGCTTAAACATTGAACTTTGGACAGATCATACTTTGAATTTTGAACGGTCCATGCACAACATTTTTAATAAACATCTCATGCACCAACTAAAACTGTTTTGGTCTATTTATAAATTGTCGTGGTTTACGGATTGAACTTTGAACGGTCTATGCATTAAGCAGTAGAAAACTGCTTACATAACAAATACGATTAATAGTTTTGAACTATTTATAAATGTGTATGGTTCATGCATTGAACTTAGTACCGCTCAGACACTCTGAAAACTTATAATACTTATAATAATAGTCATATACTCGATTTTAATACAATGGTTCAAATTCTGGCCCAAAAAATTGAATTGCACTATGTAATTGAACTTGCAGACACCTATCGGTTGAGGTGCACCGACCGGGAACCGAGATTTTGCTACCCCGGGTCTGTAACACGATTTTGAACTGTTTGATTTCTTCAGAGAACATTTCCCTCAAGAACATACTATTGAGAAACAAGTAGTTTCAGCAAGTCGATATACGATATTATACACGTGGAACGAGAGATGAAGGGCATGCTAATAAGTGTGGTGTGAACATAATATTTCTAAGACTTTTAATCACCCGTTTTTTGATGGAGTTTGGTTGAATTGATCCTGACTTTTTCCCCAAGAGAGAATTTTAAGGAAAACGATTACCAATTGAAAATTAAATCAAAGTACTCGACGAAAATATTTGAAAACGAGATCTATCAAAATATGTTGAAGAATGTGATTCTAATGAGTTCGAGTTTGTGCGTCAAAATTGAACATCAGCCTTTTAATAATCAATTAGACCAATAAATAATGTGTCAGTGTGTTTTAAAATATTTGAAAAATAAATCAACTTGTTCTATAATATGATTGCCCACCCAGTATTACGTGTGTGCGATTTGGCATTTCGCCGGCATATCATCTCGTTTCCCGAAATACGTCGGATAGTTATAGTCCGTCGACGATGCCGACGACATTTGTCCGGGTCGATGGGTAATGTCCCTGTAAGAAGGATATTGAAAACGGGGTTTAGGCATTTTTCCATTTCCGATGCATTCAACACTCGAGGCTGCTCATAATGTGTTACATATAAGCACTCAGTTATAATACGATAATTTAAATATGAATGAAACGTCTCTCGGCGTGGATGTATACATGTATGCACGCGGATCGGTGAGTGGAGGGAAATTGAATTCGAAAAATAATAATAATAATAATAATAATAATAATAGTCGTACTACTGGATAATATAAGCAGGCGAGGAATGAACCCAGAGGTCGTCGAAAAAGTAGAAAAAAATATTCGATAAACACTTATACAGGGTGTGTCTCAAACTCGTGTATTATCGTGAGGATACCTATATTTCGTTGTGTTTTATCAAAATAGGATTTTTATCGATATACTTTCCCGGTAGCTGTATGGTTCTGTTTTGAATTTATCCCCTGAAATCAATTACACCTTGAGATTTTTCCGTCTCGATAACCCATAATTCGATAGGTCATATTATATAGTTTGGCTGTTAGCCATCAGTCATCACATGTTAATACGCCAGCTACAAGTTTTTAGATATAAAAAAACCATCAAAATAACAGGGATATAACTATAAAGTTAATTGTATTATATTATGTAGGTTGAACAATTTCAAATCCATTTGAATATGAACTCGAAGAATTATCTGATAAAATTAATTAAAAAATATGGAATAAATACAACGACGTTATACTTAATTATTGGTAGTTATTTTTTATAAATGTTGGGTAAAATATTTGACAGATTTTCTAAGACATAAAATTATGTTATGAAAGTTCTTTAATTATCTAACATATTTTCAGCGGTGGATAAATTACTTTTAAAAAATAATTAGGCTACGATATGCTAAATAAAAATGTATAAATTACTTTCACGATATCCAAAACTGTTTTTATCAAGTTACAAAGTGCATTACTTATATATTTTATAATACTAACGTTACAGACGATGTTTCTCTTTTGATGGGTTAACATGTGTATACTTTATAAATATATCTGAGTTTGTACAGATATGAAATTAAATAAATAAAAATAATATATGAAATGATAAAATAACATTTTGTGAAAAGAGTACGACCATAATAATATTATAATAAAGATAATTAATATTACTATGCAGTAACTATATGGGTTTTATAATCTAAAAAATAATTACTATTTTATTTTACTTAAATACTAATTTTAATTATTTAATATTGATGCTGATTTCACACATTGATATCACTGATAAGTTATAAATAATAATTGTATCATTTTAAACTTGAAAAACAACGCGTTACTCCGTTAATATTACATTTAAATAGGGGGGGGGGGTTTACAAAATAGCGTTAATTGAAATATTAATAGTAATGTAATTATTACTGCCTTGACTAAATTACATAAAAAATAATTTTTATTATAGTAAACAATTGTTAGTACTCAACATAGCCGTTATTTATGAAACAATGCAAAGCCTAAATCTGATGTAACCGAAAATCGATAAGACATTGTCGGTAATATTATTAACATGGTCGCATTAATATAGTGTCGTAAATTATTATACGGTTTTCGTCATTAGTTAGTGCGGTCTTGTCGTCACGGTAATACGTCTTCAATCACCGACTTACTCGAAAAATGGATTTCACTGACGGGGTTTTTCCACCGCAATTTCTAACCGTCATAATTATTTGCCGGCGTGCGGTTTGTTTTATTTGGAAAAATATTGAAAGTTATTGAATGTTGACACGACGGTCGACCGGCATATCATAGCCGGCCATGACGAAACGCATCACGTGACCACCGGTCATGGGCAAAGTCGTGGAGAAATAAATACGTTTTGCGATAACGAATACAAATTGGAGCCGAGACACACGCCCGTAAAAGGTCGATTACGACCGAACGCGGAATAGCCGCACGTTTTTCGTTACGGTGGTCGCGTGCGACTACAATACGAGTTTTTATCAGGGCTCGAATCATAAAAAAAATTATGACGATTTAAACGTTATAAACTTTTTAGCGTGTTATAAAATTTTTATTGTTTTACGGTATAATCATTTTAAACGTTATACATTTTTTAGTGTTATATTTTTACGTTATAATACTGTAAGAATTTAAACGTTAACGAATATTCAATGTTTTACGTTATGATAATTTAAATGTTATCAAAGTCTTTCCGTTTATCGTTATGTTTTGTTTTGTTTTTCTACATTTTTTGTTTATCGTTTCTATTAAGTTTGTCACACGCTTAACAAAAATTATTTTTTTTTTTTTTTTCAACTTTTTTATTATTATTTACCGCACTTAATGACCTGGTTAAGACCAGGATTACTCGCTCATTTCACTCAGTCGGACAGTTTAAATTGAATATATCCTCCAATATACTTGGAATAACTATATCAGATAAGTAATTCAATTGCAAATAATACTAGAGGATTACTTACATAATTTACTATATATAACGTTATGAAAATTTAAACGTTATAGAGTTTTTAGTGTTTAACGTTATAATCATCTTAAACGTTATACATTTTTTAGTGTCTAACGTTATAAAAATGTTAACGTTAACGAATATTTGATGTTTAACGTTACGATAATTTAAATGTTATCAAAGTCTTTCCGTTTATCGTTATGTTTCGTTTTACATTTTCTAAATTTCTCATTTATCGTTATGTTTTGTTTGTGTTTTCCTAAATTTTTCGTTTATCGTTTCTGTTACGTTTTTCGTATATTTTTCTATTTCAATGGTTTTTTGAATCGTTGAACGTTATATTTTTAACGTTATTCTAGCCCTGGTTTATATCTCCAAAGTTTAGCCAATAAAATCCCACAGTACCTACCACCCTGTATACTTCACGGTTACATTCCCCGAGGTTTATCAAAATACGTTAATTGCTCTTCCGAACGCTCCCGGATAACACTAAAAAAAAAAAAGACGCTTATCATTATTATTATTATTATTATTATTGATATTGATATTGTATAAGTGTACGCATATCATGTGAAACGCGCGCGTGCACGACCTTTTTATATTTATAAATGGGCCACCGGCATTACAGTGCTCGTCCATCTCTTATGGGTTATATTGGCGACTTTACGCGGTATATACTATATACCATTAGAAAGCCATTCCGTGCATACGACATGGTCGCCTGTACTGAACAATCCAATATTTCGCTGAATATCCGTAACGTATAAAAAGGATTTTTTAAAATTTTTTTTTTGAGAAAAGTTCAACGCGAAATTTACGATGTTGTCGGATTGGGAAAAAAACTAGATACCGAATTCCGAGACGTAGATGTTTTATTCGTATTAAGTCGTAATTATCGTCGGAAATCCGTAAAAGTTTAACGAATTATTGTTATAAACATATCATTATAATGTTACACGTGCGTAATGTCGAGATTGAGAATTCCCTCTGAAAATAAGCCCGGTCTTTTAAAAATTACTTTTTAAAAGTATTACGATTACAGTTACCTATACTTTTCACATTTCGAACACGCAGTGTAACTACATTTTCGTCGCCCAAATTTGCACGTGACAAACGACGTACTTTACTTTTAAGGTTAAAATGTAATGCGTTAAATAGTACAATTACATTTTAATCGTTTGCTGTCTATTGTTCAGCAATTCGCAAACCACTTGGTTCCATAATATATAGTCGGTACACCGTAACGTGTACGGTGTATACATTATACTGATTATTAATTATATTTTATTAATAATAATAAAACCAGCGAATTGAAAAAAAAAAGTTTATCGTATTCAGTAAAAATTAAATTAGGGTTTATCGATGAAAATAGTTGACAGTATACTTTCCAGTCGACTTACGGATAGACATGAGACAGCCACTATAGGGATAACCATTATTGAAATTTCATAGTCTGTATATAAAACACAGAAATCAATCAAATAAAATACAATTTTTAGTAGGTAAACAAAATTATTAATATAATGCATTTTTATTTTCCAAATAACTTTCAAGTATCTTACAATTATTAAAATTACTTCTTAAAAGTAACCAAATTTCTATTATGAATAATTAATGTAATTAAATTACGGAATTTCGTTACAATAACTAGCAATTATTATATTACTATGCTATTCTAGACTAAAAATAATGTATTTGAATCTCATTTCCCTTCGCAAAATATGTACGATATATAAGTAGAAAGAACGTGTCATTTGATTGACATTTGATTCAAAATATATGAAAACAATGTAGTTTAAACGTACAGCTATTTATTTTATTTAGTATTTTACATCCATATTTAACCGAATTTCCATCCTACTCTGAGAATTGTTTAAGAGGATGCTATACACCCGCTTTAAAAGGGGTTCTATACAGGCGAATTTTATATAGTTTTATAAAAAATGAAAATTCAACAATTTAATAATATTAAATTTATATTATTATATTTTTACGCATTATATTATTATTAAATTATATTTTAAAAGTAAATTAAAAATAGTCACATGTCAGTACCATTTTTAATTATTGTGTTATCATGATTTTTATTAAAAGTTATGTTTATTCTCTATAACTACATATTCTTTCTTTGTAACCACAGAGTCGAAATTGATACAAAATATGAAAGATGAGAATATTTACTGCGCTCGAGAGTGGAGTTTTTTTTATAATATATTTATTTGAAAGCCTAAAATCCATGATTGAAAATCGTGAAATTATGAAATTTTAGAACTAAAAAAACTCCATTGCTACGGTATAGCAAATATTCTCATTTTTCGTATATTCCATACTTTTGAAACTCTGCGATTACTAAGAGAGAAATTGTATTTATAGAGCGCGATCGTATTTTAATACCAATAAAATGGGTGTATAGTATTCTCTTAAGGACAGTGCTACTTTGGTGAAGGTTGGTGTATTACTATTTTAAAGATCTATAAAAGTATGCAAAATAGATCGAAAATTCATGGTATCTTATAAGTATACTATCCCGAATTCGTCGCATACTTCAAATTATTTGAGTAATATAAGGAATTCGATTGAAAGTGGTGCGCGGTAATATTATTTGAACTTAATAATAGGTTATAAATCATAATATTGGCCATTCATCGAATGCACTAAGCTTGAGAGTGTATTCATCGACCTAAGCCGCCTGCACATTCAGTTATGCACGGTTTTAAGTTGCACTCTTTGCACTGTTTCTACGTTCTTATGTCAACTCCTTTTTTGATTTTATAAATACTTTTTTTAATACTATTAAAATTTGTAACACACTCCCTAATGTGAATAATATTAACTCTTACTTAAGCTTAAAACATTTTTACCAAAATGGTCTAAAAACAAAATTAATTAATTTTAGATGTACTGTTTCTCTGTTCCTTTCTTGTGACATCATTATCCTTACAGAAACTTGGTTAACTCCCGATATAAGTGATGTTGAACTTGGTTTCACAGGCTTCCATCTTTATAGACTTGACAGGTATTCTCTAAATAGTCCATATTCTCGTGGTGGAGGAGTTCTCATTGCTATTAATTTGCTATTAAAATCCTCATCTGTCTATTTTTTTTGTTGATAACGTTGAATAAGTATTTGCAATATTATCGCTAAATACTAACACTTTATTGATTGACGCTGTATATATTCTTCCTAATACCACGTTGTCCGTTTTTGAGACCCATGTCTCTACTATTGAACAGATCTTATCCCTATATAAGCCTAACTTCATTATTTTATGCGGTGATTATAATATACCACACGTTACTTGGTCGCTTGACGAACTAGGTATCTCTGCCATTGGAAATTTCACTCTAAATTTAATTCACATTATTGATTCATTTTCTTATCTGAATTTTTTCAAATTAAAAATATTTTAAATGTTCATAGTCATTCTTGACCTAGTTTTTTTCCCAGCTGTGGCCATCTAACCACTGAAAAAGCAAATATGCCAATTTTTATCCCTCATTATTATCATCCATACCTACATATTGAGTATCTTTACCTAAATAAATCTATTGTAGACAGCACTCGTCCACACTACGACTTTAAAGCAGATGACTACTCTTCCATATGTCAATTTATAAATACTTATAATTGTGAGAAAACTTTTTTGCAAACTTCTTTAAATGACGCAGACTATGTTTATAATGATGTATTTATTAACTCTATTGCCAATTATGTTCTTAAAAAAACTTTTAAAACTAAATTTCCTTGCTGGGTTTCCTTCTCTCTTAAAATATGACATTTCTTAAAAATCGAGCCCACATGGTTTTTAAACAGTCTAGATTACCTTCAGATCAATCTGTTTTTTTTCTGAACTCAAAGTTTATCGAAAACCGATTAAAATCTTATATAAGTGAAATCGAACGCATGCTTTCCTTAAACCCTTCTTATTTGTAGAAAACTCCGTATTCCTTTTTCAATTCGTTTAAATATTGAGGTAGCAAACTCTTCTCTGGACTCTGCAAACTTATTCTCAAAATACTTTTCTTCAGTTTTTGAAACCGCTTCTTCCACTTCTACGAATATAGATTATACTAATGTAGGTCCATATGATTTGCCTCAAACTGTCCATTCACACTTGATGATGTTCCAATTGCTCTTGATTCTCTGGGAAACTTTTCAAATGGATCTAATGGTATCTCGGTATGTTATTTAGACAATTATCGTCACTCAATTTCCTATCCTATTTTCTGCTATTCGGACCCTCTCTCGATGAAGGAACAGTTCCTGTTATATGGAAAATGTATTCCGTTACCCATATACTAAAATCTGGTGATTCTAATGATGTTCTTAACTACAGGCCTATCTCTATCCTACCCCATATTGCTAAATTATTTGAATCCATCCTTTGCTCCTATATCAAGAGAAGTCTCAATCATTAACTATAATCAGTATGAATTTCGTCCCGGAAAATCTACAAACACCAGCAGTATTTCATTTATATTCTTTATTTAAAATTGCTTTGAAGAAAAATGCCAGGTTGATACTATTTTTACCGATTTTAAAAAGTTTTCGATATGGTTGATCACCATCTTCTTTTAAATGAGCTAGAATGACTCGGTATAGGCAATCTGCTGCTTTCCAGGCTAAGGTCCTATCTTCCTTCTAGAATGCAATCCGTAACTATATACGGTGTTTCCTCTAAACAGTCAATTATTCCTTCTGGTGTGCCGCAAGAGTGGTACGTTAGCCCGCTTCTCTTCATTATCTATTTCATCTCTTTAAACAGTTATTTTGCTGTTGATAAAGTTCATTTATTTATAAACTTTCCCTTAACCTTAAAAATGACATATCATGTCCTTTTCTAGGAGTCGTTCGCCTATAAACCATCCATACTACTTCCGAAGACACATTACTTGAACGTGTATCTATCATTAGAGACCTCGGTTTCCATTTCACACCCACCCTTTTCTTTAACTACCATATAAACATTTTTATTGGTAAAGCTTTAAAAGTTTTGGGATTTATTAAACGGAACACTATAGATTTTGTATCTGTCTACGTGTCCTATTTTTCTCTTTAGTCCGTCCCATCTTAGAATATGGTATGATTACTTTGTCATCCATACTTAGCATACGACAAATTGCGATCAATATTAAAAGAGTACAGAACCGATTCCTTTCATTTGCTGCGTTTATAATTGAAATTGATCACACTCTATATGATTATTTATTCATTCATTTGCTCTATTCTTAACATATCTACACTAGTTTTCCGTCTTGAATTTGCTGATCTTTCTTTCATTACCTCTTTCCTTAATGGTTCCCTTGATGCTCCTGACTTATTCTTTTCCATATATTTTTTCGTGTTTGATCCCGATCCATAAGGTCTTATTCTCTATTTCTTGTCTCATCCCAAAATACTTCTTATAGCCATAACCCCTCCATAAAATGCCCCTTCTCAATAATTCATAGTCAACTTTTATTTTTAACCTTTTATTATTAATATATATTCTATCTTGTCTTATATATATTTTTAAGTTTTTGTATTTTTTTCTTACTTATTGTTACTTGTCTAGGCGTCAAATACAAAATAAATAAATAATAATAATTTTAGAATAGGGTGATAAAATAAGCACATTATTATCACATTAGTAAAACAATATAGATATATTATTATATTAGATAATATTCGATATTTAAACTGAACATATAATTATGTAAGAACTTTATTGTTACCTATCATTGTCTTTCACAAGCAACACGTGTTTAAAATATTGCGTCATATGAACACATTTTCTGTAATTTGTTCTTGAATGTTTGAATGATTACTTTGAACGTTTCAGTGTAAAATTTTAAAAACCTATAATAGTTATTCAATTTTAAAGTAATACAAATTAATATTTTATACTATATAGTTAGTGTTAATAAAATTAAATACCTATCGAAAAAAATTTAGGTCGAATAAAACGTAATCATATTAATGAAAATATAATATTATACTGAGTAAATAAGTATTTTAATGTATCAATATAATTTTATAGAGACGTGATTAAAAGAATATACTTGAGATAAAAACTATATTGCACATTAGAAGTAAATCTATTTTTTGGAATCCATATAATATTTATAGCTCAGTGGAAAATAAGTATAAAATTCAATTTCTCCGATTAAATGTCATTTACTTTTTATGATAACTTATTCATACAATATGACCCTTACAGGATCCATATTCGAAATACTCCCATTTCCTATCATATTAATTTAAATGGTTCATTTTAAATATATTTTATTTGTTTCTAAAGAATTGAATAGAGTATCACATTGTTTAGTATGTAAGTACACTACATTCGGGTTATAACTGTATTTTAAATATTTATTAAGGTGCATTTTGAGAGTTTTTTTTGTTATTTAGCGTTTAGCGTGCCCAATAAAATATTACATTTTCAAGAAAAATTATATAAATTTAAAAAAAACATCTAAATATTCTACTCAAATTGAATATTTTGTTCACTAATAAAATTACTTATTAATTAAATGCAATAGATTTTAATTATTTAACAACTTACATTTGAAAGTTTCAACAATTGGATTTATAAATACTAGCAGCGAAGAGTGTAAATAATATAGATGAATACAACCGAGTTTTTAAATTTTAAAAATCTATATTTTGTCGTATAATTCGTTAAAACTTTAAAAAAATACTACTAGAAACATTTTTGCGCTAGAATTTTACATCGAAAAAAAACTAAAAGATATTTTTTTAAGTCGACAAATGAACATGTTATTTTAGAGTACTCATATACTGCTCTAAAAAAGTGTTTTCCGAAAAAAAAGAATACGATTTTCGCATATTGAATAGATAGATTAAAATGATAATCACGCGATATAAACGCAACAAAGTGAGAGATACTCTATTTCTGTGTAATATATAATATTTATAGTCGTAGTCGAGTATAGATTATTTCTGTGAACGGTTTTATCAAATGAACCTGAAAATATTAAATAAAAAATGTTTTAAATTATATAAATGCATTAAGCGTAGAACGGTATTAATTGAATCGAGTCAAAAACCCTCAGGTTAAAATCAAATAAACAATAATGGATATTACGGGAGAAAATAAACCATTTTTGGTTTTTTTTTCAATATTAAATAATAATGTAATATACGTAAATTATAAATTATTGTAACGAAATTACTTTAATGAGTAATTTAATTACTATTAATAATTATAATCATTTTATTACTTAACGGAATTTCACAAAATCACTATTTAAATGTAATTTCGATAAAGTAACGCCTTATTTTTGATGTTACTAATTTTATAGTACAATAAATAGTACAAAACTAGGAAAATATTAGATTATCAAAATGTATTTCCAAATCAGAATAACACGGGATTACTTTTAGGTTATAGTGTGTACGATTTTTTTTTTTTATTATTTTTATATATTACTCGTATTTGGTTCTCACCATTGGTAGAAATATTATTTTATTATTTCATTACTTCAGCGAACTCAAATATCAAATATCCTGCTTATTTGCTTATTTTACTGATGTTATTATGGTGATAATAACATCATTATTATCACCATTCCTGGAAATGTTATTTTTTCACTTCATTACCGGCCGTATTCCAAAATATCACAGAGAACACAGATACCTGTCTTTACAGAGTATACGTAATATTATGTAATAAGTGATAACTGTTTATCGTTTTCTTCGAAATAATAAGTAACATCATTCGACTTTTGAAGTAATTAAGTAATGTAATTTGCTAAAAACTATTTTCAAGTAAAGTGAAATGTTTTTATTTTTATTTTTATTGATTGCGACGTGTAAATCAATTTAAACATGATAATAAAGTAACGTAAAAACTCCCAATTATTATAACCCCTGTTATTATATTTTCGTTTAAAATCTGACGATAACAATGAGATTGCGGCGCTGTTTCTCCCATACGAAATGTCGCTTTTCGCTCGTGACGATTGGCTTTAAGTTTTTCAATCGGCTGGGATTGAGGAACGGCGCAATAATCCATAATATGGTATTTTATTACTAATATAGGTATGGCCGTATAGTTTCAAGAAGTATTGTTTTTTTTAGAGACGACGTAGGTATACGACGATAATATTATCCATACATCACCTCCACACGGTTGTTCGTTCACATCCACAGAGTTTTCGCGTGAAGATATTACGACGACGAAAGCGCACGTCTTGCGTGTCGGATTTACGGGAGGCTTGTTATTGTACGGTGTATTCTCTGGTCCGTTTTACGTGACGGAGTGTCGTATTTTATTATATATGTACACGTCGGTTTTTTTCGCCGCGACAATAAATTTTCGCGAAATCAAAATACGATCGATGAACTCGATGTAAGAAGCTCTCGTACCGCCCCGATCGATATCGACGTTCGACGACCACGTTCGAAACGATAAACCGTCGCGACGGGAACGGCTTTCGGAATGTCTCGTCGCGTTTCCCGGGGAATTTTCGTATCGTCCGCCGGTTCGCCGCCAGGAATATAATTGTTTGTATACGAGGCGTATTCGAAAGGTAAGGGCCGTTCGCTTATATTTCAAAATCGACAAGTCGTAACACGTTTAAACTTGTACATATCTGTACGTGCACTACTCGTGGCAACTATTTCAGGTGTTGTTTTGATTCCAGTAGTCATTTGCCCGTCTGTGCGTACAGTAAACAATGTCCGCGATAATAATCGTTGCTCCCGCCAGCTGTGAAGTTCGTGCAGTAATAAGATTTTCGTGTGCAAAAGGATCTTGAGCTGCTGAAATTCATCGAGAGTTACGCCTAGTTTATGGACCTACTGTAATGAGCCGAAGGAAAGGTCAGACAACGGTGTCGTGATTTCAAAACTGGACGAACAAATGTTCATGACGAAGAGCGGAGTGGTAGGCCCAGTATGCAAACCGATGAAATCGTTTCTCTGGTGGATCAAAAACTGCGATGTGATCGTCGGTTGACGATTAGCGCCCTGGCTGATGAATATCCTCATCTCGGACGCACTACTGTCTACACAATTGTCACGGAAAAACTTGGATACCACAAATCGTGTGCAAGGTGGGTACCAGAAATACCGCAGCCAAGACCCAAGAGAAAATTCAAGATTTTCGTTGGGAACTTTTTAACCACCCACCGTACAGTCCCGACCTTGCACCCAGTGACTACTTCCTTTTCTTACATTTCAAAAGATGGCTCGGTGGACAACGCTTTGAAAACGACAAGGAAATTAAGAACGCCGTTGAAAACTGGTTCAACTCACAGGCGGTGAGCTTCTATGCAGAGGGGTTAAGGAAGCTGGTGCAGCGGTACGAAAAATGCTTAGAAGTGAACGGCGATTATGTGGAAAAGTGAAGTAAATTTGTAATAAACTAAATGTGCTAATAAAACCTATTTCATATGATTATAATTTTTTTTATGACGAATACGCCTCGTATATTAAAAATGGAAGTCTTTCTAAAAGTAGATTTCACAACAAATTCAGATCTGATCAGTTTTCAGAATCCTTATTGCATCACTAGATCCATTGATATGTTGGAAATGGGATTTAGTGTCTTTTCAAAAACGGTAGCCGTATTTATTGATATATGAATGTAAACACCATTATTATTATGAGAAATGTATTTACACACACAAAAGACCAAATACACGGCATAACGCAAATAAACTGAATAATTGTCTATACAAAATCCCTTAATAAATAACAACTTCCAATCCCCTTAACACGAATAAGGTATAATAAATTTTATACATATTTACTTTTCTTCAGAGAAACGTTTATTTTCTTGAGATTGTAATTCTTTATAAAGCTGTTTAGGTGCATATTCTAATATCATATACACTCTAACATCATCATGAAAATAACCAAACATACGTACAATATGAGGATGTCTATAAAAAATTAATTAAGTTAAGCACATTTGAAATTTTATACTATAGACAATTTTTAAATGAAATTATATTTACCTCAAATGAGATTGAATTTCTATTTCTCTTTTGAGTTGATGCTCAACATTTGCTTTTAAAATTTGTGTTTTAAATAAAACTTTTAGAGCAACAATAAATCCAGAACTCTTTTCTCTAGCAAGATACACGTTACCAAATTTTCCTTTTCCTAATGCTTTTCCAATATCAAAATTATCCAATGACCATTTCATTCTATTTATTTAAACAATATTAATTAATTAAATGATAATTACTAATAAGGCTTAAAATGTATTACACCTGAATTTGTTGCTACCGTCTGATACATACAGCACATAGAACATAGCAAAATCATATTTTGTATTTCAATTATTATGGGTTATAAGTTGAGTTTTGGATATGATGACTCATTATAAAAAATTATGAGACGAATAATAATTGGTAATTATTTTTTTTATAAATTAAATTGAAAGTTTATTAAATAATAATGTGATGATGAAAAGTTAAATATTTTGCTTAAAAATAATTCTAACAAAACATAGGTAGGGTGAGTTTTATTATTATTATTTTTTTAATCATATTTAAAAATCAACAAAATACAAAATTCAATTTTCTCTATTTTTATTATACCTAATAATATAATAATTTTAATCATATATGATATAGGTATTAAAGAAAGAAAAAAATATCTAAAATTCCAACATAAATAAGCTTGATAGATTGAAATATGAAATACCCATATTATTAGTTAGGTTTTAATTATAATTTATAATACTATATTTCGGTACTTGTCTGAAGTATTTTTATTTAACAGTTGTATATAATATTACTGAGCTCCAATCAAAATTGTTTTATAGAATACAATGATTTATCATTGCTTTAAAATTGTATAAACCCACTACTAGTATCCTACACAATGAGGAGCAAAGTACTTCTAACCTCCTATTTGCCTTTTTTTTTTTTTTTTTTATTATTATTATTTGTTATCATTATATTATGCTTATTTGTATTATTTATTTATTTATTTTATTTTATAACGTTCAAACAGGTAATACTTCAAATATATGTTAAAAAATATACACATATATACAAAATAATACATTATAATATTTTCATGGAATAAAACTTTGTAATTCAAACTTGTAGGTATTAAACAAATACCTAATTGGTTTAAAATGTGTAGGTGCCCAGAAAACAAGGGGAGTGAAATAGAATATTTGACCTCCTGGCATTTTTAAAATATATAAGTAACATAAATAGGTATATGTAGTAGAATAAAATGTACTGAAATACAGGTATAAATAGAAATGATCTTTTACCAATATACTATATAGATTACGATATTTATAAAACAAAAAATTATATTGATGCAATACCACAGAATGAATTAGTAATAATTAAGTAAAAAAAAACATAATTGGTAGCTTTCTATCTGACCATTTAATTGAAGGTCATTGGGCTGATCTTATCGAGAACATTATAATTAATAATATAAAAAAAAAAAAAAACCATCTTTATTTTTATTTTAGCTCAAGGGAAGAGGGGTGTACTGGTGAACCCCTTCCCCCATAAATATGCCATTGTGTTAAGGTCTCTACACACTGTAGAGGGAATGGCAGTAATAATTGTCTGCACATACTGTAGCAGTAGCGAGACGGAATTGGGAAATAGTATGTTACATAAGTAAAATAAATTTTATATAATAAGAATATATATCATGTATTTATACATTATTTATAATTTATAAATAAATTAAAAATTAATTAATTTAAAAAAGTTTTCATACTCTTATAAAAGTAAATATTATATTTTTATTTATTATTTATAAAATTTACATATTATTTTGTATACATGGGTATGCATCATGTCTTTAAAATATTATTATCAATTATCATTATGATATATATTTAATACATTTATGATAATAATGCTAATATAATGCACTGAGCATCGTAAATTAACTTAAACAATTGAGCACTGGATAACTGAATGCAAATAACTTACAATATAATATATAATATCAATAATTTAAATTGAAATTATCAACCAATTATTTTGTTTAAAAAATATATAGTAGAGTGAAAATCATATAGCGCAATAGAATTTACTGCTCGGCAGTAGCGGGAAAATACGATCATGCAACAGTTTTTGTAAAAACTGCATGGTGGTATTATCCCGTTGGCCAGTTACCACCGCGCAGTGTTTGCATATTGGCGATTTTACCTTTATGTAACAATACACATTTTCTCACTATTGTCTCGTTACCACTACAGTGTGTGGGGACCTATATGTGAGTTTAATGGAAAACTCTAACACATTAAAATGATCACATGAAGAGTATTAAATGTGCTTTCAATTAGTCACTGTACACATGAATTACAGATTTTATAAGTTAAGCATAAATTTATACACTAGTCAGTCATATTTTGTTGAAGACGCAGTGTGCTTATGGAATTTTTATAGAGAAGACAGTGTTGTAGGCAGAGAAATAGAAAACATTGGATTCGTCTTATTTTCAAAAACAGACTTAATACAAGCTTGTATAAAATCGAGGGCCTTTTTTTCAATTTCATCAATAAACAAGTCATTATTGAATTTGATGATATCCATTGTTGTATACGAAGAAAAGTATTGGGAAACAAGAACTGAAACTCGTCATGGGTACCTATCGCCTTAGGCGCATGTTGAACACATCAATGCAAATCTGAACAATGTTCAAACGCATGTCGACACAAGCCGATGCGCATGAATAAGGTATATGGATTATCGCAGCGTTTAATGCATGTCGTTCACCAACGCGCTTAGTCATATGTACAGTTAATAGCAGTTGTATTATAATTGTGAGTGAGCATTTAATGCTCTTCATGTAAAACTAGCCTAAATTTGTATTTCGAACTGTTCGGACCCATGTTTAATGCCGACGGTATTTTGGTGAAACACACATCTGCCGAGTATTCTAGAATACTTTAAAAATATATAGAATGTTTGACGAATATCCGTTGTCATCGTCTAAGCGCATCCAACTAGCAATGATAAAGGATAGTTGTTTTACTTTTTAAGAATGAATTCCAGGTATTTGTAAATAAATATTAAATTTTCAAAATACAGTTTTTTTTTTATATATATAATTTCATCTGATGATCAGTTTTGATGTGTTTAGACAATGAACTACTATATAAGACTTGGCACTATGGAAAAATTGACAATCACCAAGTTGTTTGTATGGGGTTGGTACATTAGCGATTAAACTTCCAATTTATCTGTCGAATGATGCAACATAGAATACAGATAAGATGG
The DNA here is from genome assembly GCA_025469235.1 of Pemphigus obesinymphae. Classification (NCBI taxonomy): domain Eukaryota; kingdom Metazoa; phylum Arthropoda; class Insecta; order Hemiptera; family Aphididae; genus Pemphigus; species Pemphigus obesinymphae. The sequence continues at coordinate 113,052 of JAIPRL010000132.1, forward strand.
GAAATTAATTAAAAAATGTGACCCATAGAAGTTAAAACAAATTTCATATTAATATGATATATCTATAGCTGTGATATAAACATATTATTATTATTTTTTTTTATAAACTCGTAATGAAAAAGTATGAATAAGTTAGTAGGTAGGTAAATTTATTATTAGCTAATTTACAGGTTATTACCCTAAAATTGAACATGTAATCTATTTGCAAGCATCATATGTCTCTTTGGAAATCAAATTGGATCTATACTATAAAATATAATAGATGTACAAGAACTTGTACATGTTTATAAATACATAAAAAATTATAAGAAGTTGCATTTAATATAATTGAAATATTATAATATTTTTAGTGTAGATAAAACAAACAACTGGCATTTTAGTTATCCAAATTTAATAATAAAAATTGTGAAATTTAAATATTAGTTTTTTTTAAAAACACATATCTATACAGTCGCTAATGTACTACTGCAGTACAACTCTGTGGCGAAAACAATGTTCCCCCCACCTGGGAGTGTTAAGTCCTATGTAGGAAAACCTACTGGTTGAGACTGGTGCATGCACGTACGCATTTATAAAAGTTGTACTCAATCGAGATTACATGAACCAATCGTTCCAAAAATTATCAAATTATTTAATATTTTTAGGATACTGTATAGTTTAAGAGCACAAACGCCCATAAAAATTATAATTTATAATATGATACCTTTAGGGCGCAACTTGTGTAGGTACCTGAATTTATGACTAAAAATTGTGATGTATAATAATAATTTAGTTAGGTAGTACTTTTCAAAAAGTTATACAAACTCAATATTCGATTGTCAAATTAATTATAATATTGATAATGGCTGACTGTGAAGTTTATGTTATTTACACTGATCAACCATGTAAAATTTTTACATGTCTGTGAGTAACTTTATAATAATTAACTATTAATAAGTGATATAAATTAATGAATTATACAGTAGTACTATCAAAAATTAAGTTGAATTATTTAACTTATATTTAACTAGGTACTACATTGATCAGGACAGTCAGATTCACATCATTACCTTGACCATTTAAAATGTGGATGTGGATGCACTTATCACAGTTTTGTGGTCGGGTAAATATACAAAAATCGTAATTTATAACTATAATATTTATTTGAGTCTTACTCGTCTTTTGTATTTGTTAAACCCATATTTTTATTATTTTCTTGATCTGTATTAGGCTGTATAGGTTTCTTATCTAAACTTTCTGTTTTTTTATCATTTAAACTTGTTGCTTTCATATTATTTTGAAGTTGAATAACAGTGGATGATGATGGTTTGGCCACAGGCTTTTTTGGTATATTGGCTAAAGTCGGCACTCTAAATACGTTTGTGGAAGGAACTCTAAAAATTATAAATAAATACATTATTGTGAGTTAATATTTTAAAAATATTGAAATATGTTAAGCACCTACCCACAAATTAATATTACAAGTCTTTATAATACCTAACAATTAAAAATATTTCTCTAGATAAGTACATAAATAAATATTGACAAGGGAATTTCAAGACTGTTTAAATATAGTTAAGCGTAGGTATATGATAAATATTGCATTGATATTTCTAAGTTTAATAATGTAATCAGTAAAGATAGATTTAAAAAGATAAAACATTTTAACAAAAATATCTCTAAAAATAAATATTATTAGTAGCTTAATGGGTATCTATTTGTTGTAAATAATTTTAATATAATATTTATCCAAAAAACTAGGGAAACAAATGGACTTTACCACCGAATTCTTCAATTAAAAATTGTTTTTATTTAATTCATGTATATTTATGTGCTGAAAATGATGGTTAAGTCAGAACTTGGGGGTCAGAATTATTTTAGAAGTTTAGCAATTTAAAATTTTATGTATCTAAAACAACATATTTTAAATTGCATTTTATATCAAAAATGTTGTTTTTAACAAGTTATTCAATATAGATGTGCATACGCACGGCATGATGCAACAGCTGGTGCGCGAAATAGGTCCATATACGTGTATATCGCTAACTTGTTAAAAACAAAATTTCTGAAACGAAAATGTAATGTAAAATATATCATTTTAGATAATACATAAAATCTCAAATTGCTACAACTTCTAAACTACTTCCGACTTCACCGTTTTCAGTACTTAAATCTACATTGGAAAAAAAAAAATCAAAATTGAAGAATTCGGAGGTAAAGTTTTTTAAGCTGAACTAGGTACCTAGTTATTTTAAGTTTTAATAATCATGAAATAAATATTTTTATTATTTTGGAAACTCGAAAATCTGTCCAATCTATCAGTTTTTCTCTTGGTTAAATTAAATCATAACCTCATCGGTTTCCAACAATGTCTTAGATAAGTACAATAACAAAAATAATAATCATAAGTCTAACTTTGGTATTTCAGCTACTTGTTGAACTGTAGGTTTTTGAACACTTTTGTTGGGTAAATTATTGGTTATATCTGGTTTACGATTTGACCATTGCTGACCGCCGAACTTGGGAGGATGTAATAAGTCGGGGGTTTTATTGATTGTAATCGTGGGCTTTGCGGGTACAGAACGACGAAGTGTTGGTATGGATTTCGACGGTTTCGCCGTGTTTGCTGTTGTTGAACCCAAACATACTGAACGGCGAGGTATTGTTGATGTGTTGGACGCGATCGGTGGTTTCTGTTGTCGGTTTTCTTTAGATTTCAGCCCCAAACCACTCATGACTTAAAATGAAGTAATTAAATTAAATAATAACCAACGGTAGATAATTACAATTGGATATAGGTGACCATCAACCTGAACAGTAAATATATATGAACTTACCGAATGTTACCTACAAAGAATTGAAAAGAAAAACTTTATAAAAGGAATCACAATTTTTGATTCATAAGTCAGGTATAAACACCGTTTACTGCAAAAGAAATTACAAACGACGAACCTAGGTCAAAGAAAGGTAAATATTGTGATGACGGTTACATTTAAAAAAAACAGTTGATCGGAATTTGGAATTGTTCATTTGTCCAATACACTTGTGCGCAAACGACTATCGTTCAATGGAGGGGTTGAAAATTAAAAATCCATATGTAAAATTATCAGTGTAACAAACTGAAATTAATTATTCTGATTAATACTCCATTTCAAATTTTAAAATAATTATTTTATTATTTAAAACATAATAATATAATATATTGATAATCATAGTTATTTTATCGAATAAAAAATAATTAATAAATTACTTTTACATAGTTACATAATATACATAGTTAAATTTAATTCTCAACTACTCAAACTTATATTTCTATTTTATAATATTATTGATCTGGCTACTCTGTTTTATAACGTATTTTCATGTTTCTACAAAAAACAAAAACGTAATTAATTCGAAACCCGACATAAATATTAAAATTGGTTTTCGATCTTTGATTTTTTATTTACATCGTATCGTTGTGCAAGTTTTTTAAATTTAATTTAAGATGGATAAACATAAAGAATCGTTTTTGCCAATGACGCCCCCGAACCATTTTGTCAAGGAACTTCGTGGAGTGTTGGACCAACAGAACATATTGACGGCCAAAACTAAGCAAAAAGGTAAAATCAAATAATAATTTATATTATTAATATCTTATATTGTTTTATTGTATAGTACTTCGGGACTTGGATCAACATATATGTGACGATAATGAGAAACGAATGGCAAAATTAAGAATAAGAGCTATACAAGAGATATGCGTGTCTGAAACAAATTATATTCACCAATTGGACAAATTAATCACCGTTAGTAATCTTCTAAATTATATTCATGTTAAATGTCAATATTCAATTTAAAATTACTCGGGTTATTACTTAATATGTTAATTGCAGTATTTTAAACGCCCAATGGAAGAACAAAAACTTGCATCTAATCAAGTTCTTGGTAAATTGTTTGGCAATGTTGAGACTATATTAAATGTAAATAGAGAACTTTTAGTTCAGTTACATCCAGCCAAAGAAAATGTTGGAGAAGTGTTCTTGAAGACTGCGCCATTCCTAAAACTTTATTCAGTTTATGCATTTAATTATAAAAATGTATTGGATACACTACAAGTACTTATACCTAAAATATTTTTCATTTAATTTATTATTAATTATCAATTTGAAACATGTTTTTAGGACTTGCCAAAAGCTCATCCAAAATTGTATCGCTTTATATGTACTCAAGAATCACGACCAGATGTATCTGCAAAATTAAATTCACTTTTGATAACACCTATTCAAAGAATTCCTCGTTATCTATTGTTATTACGTGAACTTCAAAATTACACTCCTATTGAACATAATAGCTATAATGAGATTAAAGGTATTACTTATTAGTTTGTATTATATTTTATTGAAAATATTGTATATTAAATAGGTATTTGTTAAAACATTACTATAGTCAATGAACCTTTTTATTTTAAGTCGGCAAGATCTTTACAAATATATTTAAAATTCAAAAAATGTAATAAGTACTTATAAAAATTGTATTACATTTTTTTCTATAAGTATATTATAAAGAAAAAGAACTACCTATGCCTAGGTAGAGTATTCTTAATGTTTATAAAGGTAATAACTAGTTTCTACCTTAAATTATTATTCAGTTACAAATTAATAATATTTAAAAAAATTACATTCCTTTTTTTTTTTTCATTTGTAACCTGATGATGACTTATAGTCAAAACTAGTTGTTACCTTTATATTCATTACTAATACCTCTAGGCATATTTTCTTTGTCATATACCTATTAGTTTTTTCTAATATACCTATATTAATTTTACTTTTATAATATGCATATATATTTTTAAGATCTTATCAGTGTTGTGAAGATTTTATATTCTATAGAATATAGACTATATAAAAAAGTTTTTAAACAATTAACATATTTTTATTCAGCTGCTGTAGAACAGATCACTAAGGTTGCTGACCACATCAACAACTTGGTTCAAGAACAAGAAAATATGTCCAGATTAGTAAGCATTCAACGTAGTTTATCTGGTTGTGGCAAAGTAAATATAGTACTACCAGGACGTAAGTTAATTAAAGAAGGACCTCTCATGAAAGTATCACCGGAGGGTACTACATCAACTCCACGTTACTTGATACTGCTAAGTGATATGGTACTATATTGTAAAGAATGGGTAGATCCAGAGAAATTAGTTTGCCTTAGAGTATTACCACTTAATAAGTGTGAAGCCAAATCTATTATGTACAAAAGAGGATTATTTTCAATAAATTGTCAATCTATGGAATTTGTATTTTATACAATGGACGCACCACACGCAACATGTTCTTGGGTAGAAATGTTGCAGCAAGCTATTGCCAGTGTAAGTTCAGTGGTATTAAACTATCTTATTGTATAATTTAAAAAAAACATAAATATTAATTATTCAATAATGTCAAACATCTTAAATCATTTGAAAATTAAATGTTTTAACAAATCATTTTTGGACGTTGTAGTTAAAAAAAAACAGTCTAGTTATAGATATAGGTGTTTGCTTTATTTCTAAGTCTAATATCTATTATGTTATTAATAATAATAATATTAATTTATAATGTTTTATTAACAAAATAGTTGGAAAACTTAAAATACTTTTTTGGGCAATATTTTATAAAATGGATGACATTGTCTTGAAAATATATTTTTAAAATTTAGTAATATACTTAAACTTTGAGTAATAATTTTATCATATGTGCTATAATTAATGTTTTGCCTAGTATCAATTTTTTATACTTCCCTTCAGATAAACAGATGTAGTCAACTTAGATATAACGTTCTCTTGTACTTAGAGACAGGTTCTGATAAATTAACCTTTTAGGTCTCCATATGTTCAATATTGTATCTCATTAATAGTTTTTATTATAATATAATATTTAATATTACTTAAAAGTTGTATTAATTCAAAGTATGTATTTAGGTAGCACCATTGATTTTTTTATATATTTGTAATTATATATTATATGATTGAATAAATGTTCTAATTACGTTATTTCGTTTTAGTGCAAAGCCAACTCTTTAATGCCAGTGAAGAGATGTGGTCCTTTGAAATTGATCAAAAGAAAAAAAGAGAATGACCCAAATAAAAATGACGATAATTGTTATTCAAGTCCCACTAAAAAGATTAAATCATTAAATGGTTTAAAGGTATTATTAATGTATACAATTTATTATTTTTAAAATAATCAATATTTATTTAAGTATTAGCAACTCAAATTAATGAAATACATATTGATATTATATTAAGGCTATTAATATGTTCCTATAATAATTAATAGGATTCCAAATATTCTAAAGAAACAGTTAATTTAAAATAAGAATTAATAATAAGAGGACGTGATACTCTCAATTGTCTAACCAACCATTAATATACAAAATTCATATTCAGCATTTGTATCACAACTTTGTCAATTTTAATATTAAAGTAAATAAATTAACCTATTACCAAATTTATAGACAAGATTATTAATTATGCCTTAGCGTCATCTTTCCCCTGAAATTTTCAGAAAAGAAATATATATATATATTTAAATTAATAAGTTTTTAAAATAGTTAAAATAGTTTTTTAAAAAAAAGGGAATATATCAGTACAGCACAGATTATCTCACCTATAAATTTAGTAATAGGTTAATTTACTTTCAATATTAGAATGACAAAGTTGTGATACAGATGCTGAATGTAAATTTTGTATATTATTAGTTGGTTATATGGATATCACTTCCTCAAACAAGCTGGAAAAATATTTTGCTGTTTATTGTCAATATTTAATTAAAAAATGTAATATTTATTTTATTAATCAGTGAGTATTTCATTTTAATTATCACTGGTAGTATTGGTAGTATATTATGCTTAATACATATCTATTTATTAAGAAAATACTTGCTTTTATTTCATTTTTGTTGTTTATAGGATACAACTATTGCAAGAGTGAATCAGAATACATCATATATGGCTTCGGCAAGAAATCTAGTATTCAGTTTTGGATCAACTTTAAAAAAGTTAGTTGGAAGAAACTCTGTTTAAAAAAGTATTTTTTTTTTTTTGAAAATTCGAACTTTTTTGTTCCATTCAATTAAGATCTCAATTATGCATTGTTCGTTTTTTTTTTTTTAGATATAAGTTCTAACAATTAACTAACAATTTTTTGATATTCCTAATGTATAGTGATATATTACCTAAGATAGTATTATCAATATTTTTTTTTTCATGTGGTTACGTACATTTATACATTATGTACTTAAGAATAATTATTATTATTTTTTATTGAAAATATGTAACTAGTAGTTAATCTTATGATAACTAACAATATTTATTATAAAATTGAGCTCAAGTCTTAATAGCTTGAATTGGTTATTTTTTTTTTTCATTAAATAAATCAAGTTTGCTTATAATTATTTAATTCTTTAATATTTATTTTAGTCTGTTGTTATGCAATTCATAAATTTTAAAATTACTGTTTCATCAAGTTCATTTTGCCATCTGTAATCAAATATTAATTTTAAAATATTGTTCAGTTGAACATGTTTAGAATAACAAATACCTTCCATTTTCCTTGAAGTGCGATCCAATAATAAATCCATCAACACCTTTGTACTGATGGACATTACTTATATTTATACCAGATCCTACAAGTACTGGTATGTCAACTGATGTTTTTACACCTAACAAATATAAGTGAATTATTTACATACGATTTAACAAGAAATCACAGAATATTTACTAATTACGTCATGGGGATTAGCAGGTTCTCCTGTTGCAGCCCCAGTTATAATAATTCCATCACTCATAAAAAATGTCGCTGCTTTGGCAGTTTCAATCAAACATACATCTTGTGTGATAGCATGTGAACTATAAAATATGTAATGAGAACAGGATATTTTGTAGTGATGTTATGAATGCTTATTTTTATGGTTAACCAAACTTATATCATTAAGACCTGAACAAAACTAAAGTATATTAAACAAATGTAATCAATTTATTGTTAATGTTTTTCAAATTATTTTTGTTTAATTAAATAAATTATTGGGCATTTGGTTTGTTTTAAACATTTGTAATTTTAAAACAATTCATTAAACTCTCTTATTTTGTCATTTATATAATTATGTCATATAGTTACCTATGTTTTTTTTTAATGTCAGTAAATATACAAATATCTTGTGCCCCTATTGATTTACGATATCTCAGTAATTTCCCAGCACATGCATTCATATATCCTTCATCAGCAATGTGCCCAAAAACAAAACCTTCAGCTCTAATAAACTGGAAATCCGATGCTTGTGCAACAGCAATTGCTTCTTTGTTTGCTGCAGCCAAAATCTAAAGTTTCAATTATTAAGCCTTGTTCACACTGTTGTGACAAGATTTTATAATCTTACAAATTCGACGATGAACTTTTGATTACTGGCCAATTTATTGCAAAAATATGTTTAAGGATGCTACACAAGACAATTTTTCATATAGGTACAATGCATATACATTTTACATACATTATACATTTATAGACATTAGAAATATAAAATAAAAAACAAATTCTAGCATCTGATGTAGCTGAGTTTGATATATACATTTTTACACGTTGTATGTGCTGTTAAAATATTCATTTTTTATTTTTCAACAGGTCATAAAACGTGTAAAAATAAATATATCACAAATCGGCTACATCAGTCACTAGATAATTTTGTTATATATAATTTATTTTTTATTTCATCTTAATACATTCTCAAGTTGATAAAAACGAAAAATGCATAAACATGGTTTTCAACAATTATCATGATTTCAAAACAATTAAAAATGATATTGACAATACTACACTTTTAAATTAGGTACTTAAAAAATATATTTATACATTTTTAAATTTCATAAAAATTGCCTATACAAAAATCCCTTAAAAATTGGGTATGTAGCATCATATTAAAACATGGACAATTTTAATTGAATAACATTGTTATAATAGAGTATGGATGTTATAGTTATATTCTTAAAATATGCACTTTAAATTAAAAATTATGAAACATAAAGTTGCATATTCTCATCTTGACATTCGTTTAACCTAGTATCTTTATAGTAAGAATTAACATGATTATAATTTACTTGTAAACCACATGGAATATGATTTGGAACTAGTCGTCTAACAGATATACAAATTCTGGTCATCATGGACACTATTTCTGGACTTATTTCTTTAGCCAGTACATAAGGTATATCATGCATATTTTCTACGATTATACCATCCTATATGATATGATGTTGAAAATATTATTTTTTTTTAGATTTGTATAATATATTTAATGCTTACTATGCCACATTTTAGGTAAGTTTCAGCTTCTTTGCAAGCCATGTATATTATTTGTTTTATACTTCCATTGTATAATGGTGTGCCTAAATATTATTTTAAAAATGTAAGATAAAATATATTTTAATATTAATTTTGTTTCACATTTACAGTAAAAATACCATGTAGTTATTTTTATTCTTACCTGGTAAAGGTTTGACATGAATCATTCCAAAAACATTATTTAATTTGGCCTTGAAAATATTTTGTAATGTGTTCATTATGAAGTATATCAATTATTCTGCATTAAAAATTAAATACAAAATATCATAATTCCCTGATTATAAATTAATTTGACTAAATTATGGATGTTCAAACAGTTGGGTAATCATATCCCTTGTGTAAACGAATACTTATCACTTAGATAGTATATTTTACAGTTGTTCGTGAACCATGACACTAGATCTTGTTTTTGACCTTTAATAGTACAATTTAATCTAAACAAATACCTTAAGGACTAATTCTGAACAACAATCAATGTATTTAAATTTTTATCTTTTTACGGGTTTATTCAATTATTTATAAACTCCATATTTCTTCTTTAGACATGATATTAAGGACACATATAATATGAGGCTTTTTTAATGTATATAATAAAACATAATAATTTTTTGTAAACTATATATTATATATTTCTTAGAATTAATTTAATTATAATAAGGAAAATAATAGGTCCTAAATATATTTTAATCACAAACAAGTTTTTTTTAATGAAACTAAGATAAATAATATATATATATATCATACTTAATTGACTTAATGTACAATAATATTATATACCTAGAGCCTATAGGTATCAGGTATGCAATATATTTAGATAGGTACTCTTTGTTCAATTTAAAATAGTTTCAAGAAGATAAAGGTATAAAGAAGACTAGAGGTTGTTCAAGGTGTAAAAATGAAGTGGAAAAAATTCCTTTGGATTCTGCAATATTTAATATATATTTATCTAGATTACCTTAAATATAAATAGGTATTGTAAGACTAACAATAAGTAGAGATTGCTTTTAAATTTGTTTATAATTGTCTAAATATTAATTTTAATCCACAGCCTATATGTACAACCAATATTATATATTATATACAATAAAGTAATATATAGATCCTTTCATTTGACAACATTTTGTCTATTTTATAATATTGATATAAGACCATACAAGTAAATGCTATTGAGGTTTATGTTATTAACAATACAACTTTAAATAAACATATTTAATTTTTTTGATTTAATTTACAATACTTGACATTAAATGTTGATATTTGACACCAAATTAGTATTATCAACAGATATATATATATATATTATATATAAATTCTGATGTCGGAAATTTTTTAATATATTAAATAAAAATCAAGTATTTGATAATGTTAAATTTAAATCAGAAGAAAGAACATTTAAGGTAAAAAAAAGTATATAATATTGAAAAATGCACAAGGAAAATTATGTAAAATACGTTTTAACAGAAATTTTCATTGACATTTGAAGTAAAAATGAAAGCATGAATGTACTTATTATTAATTCAAAATTATTTGCGCATATTTAAAGCGCTTTGAACATTTGAGCCAAACTATAATTTTTTTTTATATATCAGTATAATAAATAATAATGTCTAGACTATTTTTAATACTATACATATATTGAATACTTAAATATAACCTTAACTAATTAAAAAAAAAAAATATTTTATTAATTAATTTCACGAAGCTTTAAGAAGAAAACATTTATGGACAGGGTTCAGTTGAGAAAATATGGACACACTAAGAACAATATTTTATATCACTAAATAAGAACAATATCAGAACGCTGACGAGCGTTTTACATAATTATTAAAAAAAAAATTCTCATGCAATTAAACAACAAAATTTTAGTTGTCCTTTCACTAAATCAGCAACATATAGGTAGGTACATACGCAAAGACAAAAGGTTTAAAAATAGATTAAATATTAAAATAATATACATTATACAATATAATTTTATGGTACACTCTAGGATAATGTGTTGAGTCTATAGGAGTATCTTTCTCATTTTTCCTTTAATACATACATTTTAAACAAAATTAAATAAAATTTGAAAACATTTATGAGTAATTAAAATTACGGGTACAAAGAGCTAATACGACCCTAATCGTTAAAATGAAATAGTATCCCAACGAAAAATATCAAAGATATTTAGTTTGTTTTACTAATTAGAAATTACTGATTATCATATATTATATGCTTAAAGTGACCTCACATAAGGTAAAGTTTAAGCACATATCATCACAAAATAATTATCAATATTTGATAACAATTTAACTTTTGTCACTGGCCATTTCCCTACAGAATAAGCATGAGAACACTAGATATCTGCTTCAAATCATATACAGTGCAAGTTATTTAGATTGAAACTTAAAACAATTCCAGTACCTACAGCTAACCCTCCTTTTAAAAAAAAAACATAAACAACTAAATTACAATATTGCAACTATAAAGTTCATACTAAAAATTATGCAATTAAGCCAATAAATAAATAAAATTTAAGTTTAATAGTAAGTACCTAATAAAAATTAGCAAACACTTGTTTGGCTATTTTTAAATAAAACTTTTAGAAAAAGGTTACAAATTATATTTATTTATAATATATAATTTATGATGATAATATACATTTGTATTCTATTTAAAGTAGGTAAGTTTTTTCCTCAGTAAAAATATTCATCTAAGGATTTAAATATTGCAAGAGAAAAGTTCTAAAACTTGCATTGTAATAGTGGTAATTTGCGTTAAATCTGAAATAGAAATATTCCATTAATGTATACGCCTAAATTCTGATCATCTAACAAATTTACATAAAAGAGTAAAGTGAACCACAGAAATGTCTTAAATACTATAAAAGAAATAACAAAATACAAGAAGCACATAATATTGACAGCGTATTCACATGACACGCTGGAAACTATATACAATGACATTAAGTAATCTTTAAACCTTTAAGTGATAAATAATAATTAATAATATTTAATAAATGTACATACATTTTGGCAAGAATATATTTCTATATACCAGAGATGATGAGTTACTTTATTAAAATGCCCGCAACTTATGGTATATAATACTCCGGATGATCAGAATCTTTTTCAAACCTTTTCGCTTCTTCCTGCATACTTTCTTTAATCTTCAATATTGCTGCAGATTCATTTTGATCATTGTCCACGGGTCCACCATATCCTCCTAGGTTATAGTCACCCATACCACTACCACTATCATCTCTTGGTGTACTTGGCCCATCAGGCGGTGATCTTTTAATACCTTCGATTCCATCACCATTCATTACAGGGCCCATAGAATTAGGTCCCATTGGACCTAATGGTCCTGCTGAATCAGGATTTCCCATTGAAAATTCACCTGGCATACTACCACCAGGTACAGATTTCATCATTGTGTACATGTTTTCTCCACCAGAATTTGAATCTTGTGGACTTGTCATTAATGGTGTCCCAGGACCGGGAGGGCCTTGTGGGTAATTTCCGGGTGATGAAGATGTGTAACCCATTGGGTGATTTGGATTACCTGGAGCCCACTGAGGTCGACCAACTGGACCCATACCCATACCAGGATGCATTCCTGGACCTGGCCCGGGTCCCATGACATTGCCAGGAGGCATCCCTCGCATGGGAGGACCATAACCACCGCGTGATAGATTCATTCTTGGATTCATTACTGGTGGTCCTGGGCGCATAATATCCATATTGTTCATCATAGGTTGATTTGGACTATTGAAATCATTAGGCATATGAGGTGGCATCCGTACACCAGGCCGAGGACCACCGGGATATCTAGGGCCCATAAACGGCTGATTCATCATTTGATTGTGAGGAGCATTAGGTGGAGGATGAGGGCTTGATTGTGATACGGGATGAGTTGGTGAAGGTCTCATGTTTGAGTTATTAAAAAAGTTTGGTGGCATTCCAGGTCCAGGAGGTATCGAGTCATTAGGTGGCATCGGACCCATTGGTCCAGGAGATGGGCCGGTGTTGTGTCCAATACCATTGACTCCACCGGGATTATAATTGGTAGGGTTAACAAAACCATAATCGTGGAATGTCTTGGCTTCACTGGAATGTTCACAGTTGTCTCGACGTTCTGGCGCCGCACAGTATAGATCCCAAAAAACGCACCACCATGAACTAAGGAACCCGGGGGGTTCACCTAACGTGATATTTTTGTCCCAGCGAATTTCACTGAGGAATGTCTGCGCTGCTTTTGAGGCGCCTGTGTGTAATAGGTATTCATAAACATAAAGAGCTAACCTTTCTCTGGCCTGTGCGTCCGACGGCACCGATGACCCCTTGCCTTTCGAATACATAGTGTGTACCGTTTGCCAAACAGAAAACAACGGTCGATACGAAAATTCGCTAGACCTATGTTAGACTGATCATGAATCGCATTAAATACATTTTACTATTTTAGCATCAATAAAAACGTAAACACTACAAAACAACAAAACCATGATGGATTCTTCTTGATTTGATAACACTGTGAACCCTGAAAGTCATGGAGGAAAATATACAAGCAAAGACGCTTTAGAATAATCGTCACCGCCGACCCCATAGCGGCGCACGCATCACCAAAAAAACCAAATAAAAAAACCCCTATAACCCATCCGAGTATCGGCCAATCACAGTGGCCATACCAAATACTATTAAATACTATATTTCAGTATTTGGTTTCAGGCTTTTGGCCATACCTCGTTATACTTTTTATTTGGTTATTAGTTATTACTTACTTTGATTATTATTATAAATGACTGATTATACGTTTTTTGATTCTCCAAGATATGACGTATCGTAGTGATGATTTACATAATAATTGTGAAATTTAATGAAATGAAGTAACTAGTTTACTATTGTTGTTTAGAGTACCTACAAATTGTTTAAACAAGTGTTGTTTCGACACAGTTGAGATCGTCGTCATCGCCGCCGCAGTGCGAGTATGTTGTCATCCCGAAAAATTATTGGTTAAAAAAACTGAAATAATAATAATCGCCGTCATTTGGAGTCAGACAAATTAAGGTAAACCGACTCGAGTTGTTACCTACTGAAATAGTATAAAGTTAATGTATATTAGGAGATACGTATACATAAGAGAACATGTTAAAATAAAGAAATATTCTCATTAATCCTTATTAAATATCACATCAAAATTATGATGATACTTGAATTTAAAATCCGTGAATGAAAAACTTGACAATATTTTAGTTTGGTCGTCATAGGTTAAGATCAAATAAAAATGTATAGTTGTACCTACTTCCGTAATTCTTCAGACTTATAATAAATTTAGTCCATTTGCATAACGTGTTACAATGTTATTATTATAGTTATAAGTACCTACTTGGGTATGTACTTATTAAAAAATAAATATTTCAAAATATAAATAGGCAGGTACTTGAAAAATATATTGCAAATAGGCATTTTAAATACTTCCTCACAATTATACCTTCCCCTAGATGATAATTTTGGTCAGTGTTTATCATATGATGTATAAATTTCGAATGCATGTAGGACTTCATTGCACTGCTTTTTAATTCATACTAAATGTATCACAATAGGTATATAACAAATTATCGTTTAATGCAATCTTATTCTTAGTAAGACTGAAAAATGTCCTTAGCTGACTAAAAGTGGTATTAGGTACCTAATTATTAAATTTTTTTTCCATATCATTTTTGAAAATATTAATACTTAGGTATAATGGAAATAAATAATAAGTAAGTAGGTACCAAAATTCTACACCAGATTTAAATTATTGAATTACCTATGTAAAACCTATACCATACCTACATGCCTATATATTGTAAAAATTCCTATATTAATAATTTAAAATAATAAACTTGGGTATATTCTGAAATAATCTCCCACATTTTTCAAAATATTGTTCACTAGATATGGTTAAACATAGGTAGGCTATTTCTCTTAGTGATATTTTAGAATGGAGATTATAAACTGATAAAATATACATTCACTTATATTTTCAATCAAATTATTTGTTTACACTTATAAGTACCTACTAGGTATTAAATCATTAAGTAGGTAACATAGTATTTAATGGTATTCAATTAATAAATAATAACTATTAGGTACCTATATTGTCATTAACAAATTGAGGTTTTAGTATCCAGGGTTCAGAAAAAAAAAAATATTAATTGTATGTGCTATCTTTTGGAATATATGTAGTTTAATGTCCATACAAATTTTTCAGTCTTTTTTTCATAATATGTGTTTTTAGTCACTGAATTTGAAAAAGTTAAAAAAAAATGTCAATCTAAGTTATTTTGGAAGTTTTATGGAAAAAAAACTGAGAAAAACTTAATTTTTCAAAAAATCTTGATTAATCTAAATACATATTTTTTAATTTTAAAGTTTTTTTTATTTGGCTGCCGTACTTAAATTTACTGTTATTACCATGTTGTAAGTCCATCAAATTAATTTTCTATAAAAAAACGTTTAATTATTTATCGAAATTTGGATTCATAGTTTAATTTATAATTTAATTAACATTTAATAAATATACCTAGGTATATAGTTATATAGATACTAAAAATTTTTAATAACCTTATTTTATTTTCAAATTATAAATAACCTACCAATAACATTGGTAATGAGTAATGCATGTAGTTCTGTTTTTAAATGATACAACAGAAAGGGATGTAAAGTTAATTAGGCAGGTAATTAAAGATGAAGATCAAAAGCAATATTTTTTACAAATTGCTAAAAAAATAAAAATAAGTTTCCCAACAGCTAAATGTCAACATTTCAGTAATTTTCAATAATTTTGTTTTAGAAATTAAACTTAATAATCTATAGGTGCCTACACACGTTCAGTTTTCCGTTCAAACTTGGACTGAACGCGCAAGGCTTCAGTTAAGTCTAGACTAGAAGGTGGTTACACACACTCACTTTTCTGTTCAAACTTGACTGAACGATGAACGTGATATGACGTCATGTTTATTTTTTTTATCACTAATATTTAAGTTTGCGATTGTTATCAATTTAATGTATTAGGCTTATTAGCGTATTTTGACTAAATATTGTTCTTGTACCTAGTTTATTTTATTTTATTTGTATCTATATAACTTCTATCTATCAACAATAACGAAAAACTATAGTGATAAACGGTATTATTACTAGACAAGTACTCATTTTTCAATCATTAAAATTTAAAATATGCCTGAAACTAGTGAAAGAAGGCTGAATTAGTACTGTACTTGTCTTAATATTTAGATCGACATTAATCGAACCTATTCATAAAAAAATATGAAAATGACTGATTTTGTACTAGGTACCTAGTACTGTTCTTGTACTCACCGATTCAATTATTACCTATGTTATATATTTACTTGACTGAGTGTATCTAAAAATTCTGGATTATCACTACTAATACTTGATCTTGGTATCTCGTGGTCCTTTAGAAACATTAGTGATTCAAAATACCATAAACTTGGTTTGTATACATCATCTATACCAGCACCTGATCTCATAGATTCAGACATTTTTTTATATTCCTTTCTGAATCAGCTGCGTAAAGAGTTGATTTTTTTGGCCACATCTTGCCTGCTCGAATTCAGACTTATTTCCTTTAGTTTGAATAATAACATATCATACGCTTCATTTCTTTTATTTTTGTCGCTGTATTCGGGTAATTTTATTTTCCATAAGCAAGTATTTTCTTGATACATCGCAATAAAATCAAACAATACCTTATGCGGTCAATTCCTAGTGTCCATATTTATAAACACAGATTTCAGATTATTATGTACGTTTTTATTATGTTTTATTAAATACTATTGAAGTATAAATAAACAAAAATTGGTTTTATCACAGATTATATAATTTATTAACATTAGAGAAGATGATAAGCGTGGTGATAAAGGTTCAATGTTCATTCGCTCCAAAGAAAAATCAAGAATGAGTTGATCAGTTCATGCCGCTTCTGGGACGGATTGTACCTTCAGTTTTCGCCTGCACACGATATGTTTTAACTGAACAGTTGGGGACTGATCAGTTAGTTTGAAGGAAAAACTGAACGTGTGTAGGCACCTTATAAGTAGGGTAGATAGGTTAGGTTAAAATCTATTTAATTAAAAAGAAGTTATAATTTTTTTCCATGTGTTTTCATTGTTTTCAAATCAAATTAATTTACTTAAGTTGTTTAAGACTTAGGTGGTATAAAGCAATATATGTTTTTATTGATTTAGATTTAAAATTATGGCTGCTTAGAATTTTCTGGTCTTAAATTTAAAATAAATTAATATTTTACAGGTTCTTTACTTGGTAGAGAATATTGGAAACAGAATTTTTTATGTTGTAAAAGAGGGTGATTAAATTTTTGGAAATTTACTAATTTGTAAACCTTTTTCATATGGGAATAAAACATAATATGAAAAAAATTATGCTTTTAATTTTGTAAGTAGTCTAAAAATATATAAACTATATTAAAACTTTTTGTAAGTTATAAATGATTATATTTTTATTATTGCAATAAGTACCTACATATGTTTAAAAATACAATTAAAATTTTAACCCAAACTTAAATTATCATAACTTGAATATAGATGAAATATTATTGTCAAACTATAGGTATACCTATGTATGCTATATATATCCTATATATATACTTATATATGCTGAAAATACAGTAAATAATAAACTCATTGACTTTTCTCATAAATATATAATTTGTTTATTTAACTAAATCATCATCAGTAAAATAAAAAACAATTTTAGTACACATTTACTAGGTGCCTTAAAATTATATTTTAACGAAAATATTTTGAATTTTTAAAGTTTCAAACAATATTTCCTTTTATTTTTATATGTATATATATTAATAATATACAATTTTAAATAATTATAATATTATTTTATTTTTATTTTCAGAATCATGGATAACTCTGAAGAAACGGTAAATGTTGAGTGTAAATTACCTCAACAACAACCAACATCTCTAGAAAGTAATACACTATTGGCTAATAGTGATAATATGAATTCTTCAAATAATGAGGATCTAAATAGTATTTCTGAAAATGAAACATCTGTAGAAATAACTGATGTTAGTTCTCAAAATGCAAATGTTGCCCCTGAAACTAATTCAGCTGTTTCTACTGATAACTCTATGCCACCTCTTCCACCTTTTCCTAAAGATGATAAAGAACAACTTTCTTCAACATCATATTCGGCTGATTATAGTGCACAAAATTATGCCAACTATAACTACATGTATAACTATAATAATTATTATGGTTATCCATATCCACAATATCAATGGGATTATACTAGTCAACAATATTATCAACCATATCAAAATTATTATAACTATAATTATAATGCAAATCAAGTTCAAACACCTAAACCACCTCCACCACCTCCGGATGCTGTACAATTACCAGTTGAAGAGAAACCAGTTAATAAAGCTAATGCATCTACTGTTGATGACTCCAATAGGTAATGTTACATTTTATAATAATTTGGCAATTTAAAATGTATTGAAATTTAAAAAATATTAAACAAAGTTTAACATTTCAGGTATTCTCCTACAGCGGAAACCGATGATGATGATAATTTGAAAGGATTATCAGAAAATAATAAATCTGATGTACTTGTTGAACAACCTACACAAATAACACCATTTAAAACTGTGCCATCTGAACAAATTCAACAAAATATAGTGTCAGAAAGCATTGAAAATAAAACTCATCAGACTATTGTCCCATTAAATATACCAGTGCAACAGCCTATTGTTCCTGTGACTTCTCAGATACAACCATATAACATTCCAGTACAACAACCTAGTTATTTGATTAACCCACAAATTCAAATACAATCAACAGAAGCTGTTAATGATATAACAACTCAACAGCAAAATTCAACTATATTAAATGGCAAAGATGACTCTATAGAAAAAGTGTCTAAAGCATCTACGGTATTGGGCAAAAATCAAGCTAAGAAACGATTAATGGCATTTTCAATGATGAAACAAAAATTACAAGAACAAAATAATTCAACTAACGATAATCAAGGTTCAGATGTTGGAGAAGGAAATGATGTAGAATTTGTACCAGAACTCAATGTATTTCAAACAGTTACAAAGAAGAAAGTTGTTACTAATAAAAAAGGTAAATATGTAATTAGATAGGTAATTGTTAATTTGTTGATTAAATTATTTTATTTCTACATAGAAAATTATTTTGTCATCCCTTGTACCTACAATTTTTACAAATTAATATTACTTTTACATAGGTTTATTGAGATTGGTATTTGCATTAACATTCATCTACTCAGATAATATAAATTGTAACTGTCAAATTTAAAATATCGGTTTGTGTTGTAATAATATTTTACTAAAATATGAAATAAAACATTTTTAAATCTTAAATGGATGGAATTTATTTTTATAGTTACCAAAGTTATCAAAGCTCAACAAACCATTGAACAAATCGAAGAAATGAAGAAGGATGAGATATTGCAAGGAAATAATGCAGCATTATATCAACATCTTTTAAGAAACGGTGGTAAATATAATATCTTTAATTATTTTTAGTACTTATAAGTTATGAGTTTACATGAATATTAATATTTTTTAAAACGCGCACTTTTATGTCATTGTACAACATAGATTCACAATATTATTTTTGTCTAATTTTAGAAACTTGGTTGTTATTGTATCATAATACATATTATATAATTATAACCCTATATACAGGGTTGGGTAAGATACTAAATAAAGGTTTCTTGATGTATTTCATTGGTAGAAAAGATACAAGATACATTTATTATAATAATAATAATTATTGTTGATTATTACAATTTTATAAAAATATATATATATTATGTTAAATATTTCTTAAAATAATAAAAAACTAACAATATATTACATTTTATAATAATATAAGTAAAAATTAAAGTGTTTAATCATGTCTATAGCCATATATCTAGATATAATTTATTTTTTTTATAGGGATGGTGAAATAAATTTAAATGCATATTATCTGATTACAATATATTGCATGCATTTGAAAGCAATGATAAATCATTGCATTCAATAAAACAATTCTGAGCATAGCTTCCATGTAGTATTCATAACTCTTAATATTAGTTATATACTCAATACCTACCTATGTTTAACATTACATCAAAGATCAAATGTAGAAATAAATATGATCTTACGAAAAAATGAAAAATCTGAATTCAATGAACTCATATTTTTGTCATTTTTTGGTAGTTTTTCTTTACGCATTAAAAAACTGTTGAAAAAATTACCTATCTATATACCAACTAGATGAAATTTGCTACAGGAAACCATGTAAGCTTGTAAAGATCAGAGCACTCCTTCTGGTAGAAAAAGTGTTAACAGAAAAATAAAAAATAAATACAATTGTAAAACCACTAGATCCCTCGCTACACTCAGAATCTAAAATAATGTATCATTAATTAATATTTTTATGATAGTTTGAAATGTAGTTATGTTTGTATTATAAACATTTGAAACAGATACTTTTATATATACGTTTTTGTAAAATTAACCTCTTATGTATAACTTCCTCATTGAAGAAATAAATAAATATATTATATATTACCTATTTTAGAAAAATGTAAATACATTTTAAATTAAATAGTTATTTATGTAATATTATTTTAACTTTTTTATAAATCAAATATGCATATATATTCCTTAAATATTCACATTATTTAATTAAAAATAATATGTGAAATTATACAAAATACTTGTTTAAAGTACCTAACAGCCTTTTAATCTAATGATGATTATTTAATTTTTTTTATGAGCCCATAAAATTTGAGTAAATTGTTCTCAAACAGTTATTGTCAAACTTAAGTAGTAAAAATTCATATTGAACATGATCAATGAGTAGTTCAAACTTTTTTCAAACATGGGTTCGAGTTTGACATTAAACTAACGACTTTTTTTATATTCTTATTTATGTTATAAATTATTATAATTATTTATGTTGGCATTCTCCCTCCCCCCCATCCTTAAATATTTCTTTGGGGTGGCACTGGTTTGAGTTTAACATTAAGACTAAAAATGTGGGTTAAGGTTTGATTTTAAACTTAGTAGTTTAGTTAGGTCAACTGAAAATAGAAGATTATTTTTGTTAATATTTTTATCATTTAGCCTAAGATTCAGGAAGTTTAAAAAGCCGCCTTAACATAAATAAGAAATTTCATTTATTACCCTTCAAGTTTATAATATTTTATAATCATGTTTTATGTTTGCCTAATGTATTTTCTCTTTGTGCATTATTATTATCTAATATTTGTATTTTTTGGATAATTTTAGTAATATTTTTATTGCCAAGCCTTACCTATATGTTTAATAATTATTCAGGTCTATGAGAAGTTTTGATAAAACGTATAATAATTATATAAATCCATACTTATATAATTTTGAATATTAACAAAAGGTACATCAAATCAATATGGTTTCCACTTTCCACGACAGTGATTAAAATTTGAATCTATAGATTTATCTGTTTGTCTGAATAATGAACAAAACATAAATAAATGAAAAATTCTTGTTAGGTCAGTAGCATTTTGGATATTTCAATAGTTATTTTTTATAGGATTTATTTTGATATTTTATTTTACTTTTTAGAATTAGATTTTATTTTACAGTTCTGTTTTTGAACAATCATGATAACAATGCTATTTTGTTTGAATTTATTGATATTTTATAATACATACATCTCGTACACAAAAATTAAATGTTTTGAGTATGAGTCCCTGTATGGTCATTACTACACTTTCCTGAGTATGATTTTATATCCATTGTCAATTTCCTTTGCTTTCTCCACTTTGTTTCTTGCACATAATAAATATACAAAACTTCCTGTCAATGTTCCTACGTTTCACGTACATACTCTAACTTTGATCCTATCTTACATACTTGGGTGCAAATCTAACCCAAAATACTTTCATTTTACACCTTTAAAATTATGGTCGTTGGATATACTCGCACCTTCATATAACTGATGGAACTATCGACCTGACGCAATATCAATTAGTTGACGTCTGTGACAGGCATAAGGTAACTGCGGAAGTATTCCTACCCTTTCCACGGGGGTAACCTAGATCAATTAAAATAATTTTTAAATATAAATTTCATTAATTATTTTATTACTATATATTCTATTAGTGTATTACAGAAACATAAAAATAATCTATGAAATTCTAATTTTAAAATAATTTTTTATAATTCTATTAAAATTTGAGTGAATTTTGTTCTTTTTTCAGAATGATTAATAATAACAGTATTATGTTTAGTATTTTATATGGGTCTGCATTTTAGTATGTCCTATAGGTAATTTTTAAATAAGTACTTGGTACTTATATGGTACTGGCAACTATCAATTATTCTCTTTTTAGTTAATAGGTATATATATATATATAGATATTTGGATCTGTTGTATTTTTCATCATATTTTACTATGTACTACCATTAATTATATATACTTCAGTATAGATATAACGTGTGCGGTTCATTTTGACTGTCATTTTTAAAATTTCAGGGGTTCGACAATATGCTTGTAGTATATATTCAAGCCCCGTCGCCCGCATTCAGTTGTTGTATATTTTTCTAGACTGGTAGAACCCATGTTGGAAGTTGACGCATGGCTTCAAACTTGTATTCTTGTATGCACAAGTTTTTCTGAACCAGTGGTCAAAATGAACCGGGTTACATATACTTTAGTTTATTTAGTAGGTATATATAATTTATACTATAAAATTAGACTTAAATCTCAATGATCTTAATGACAGTCAGTGGTTCTTTAGGTAATCTAGGTAAAGTTCTATAATATAATTTTAAGTAATATTATATTTCTAAGATTTTACTTACCAATGATTCATTTTATAGTACATTTATTGATTTATTGATAGATTATTTAAACAGGATGAGGATACAATTACCTAGAGAAATTGGTTAGTTTAAATGGGTGTAAAATTTTCATTGAAAAGAAATTAGTGATGTAAATTAAATTAAATTTGATAGAGTAATCAGTGAAAAATATATGTAATCTAAGATGAAAAATTTTATATTTGTTTGTATTATGGTACAAACGAATCCCTTAATAAAAAACCCCTCAGAAAAAATAACGCCGAGAAAAATAATCACAGAAATACTGTACTAAAATGTAATAAATATGTAATTAAATTTTAATAATATATAGTTGAATAATATAGATAAAGGTATAATTTTGGACATTTTATTAATTTTTTTATATACATACTTAATTAACTATTTTTTATTCATTTTCATTTTTTTTTTTTACCCACAATTAATTAAATTAATTTTCCTATATTTTTACTAATAATTTACTCCTATGTGTATGTAATAATTTATTAGAATTGTTATTTAATTGAAAGCTATTAAATAAAAGAGAAAATAGATTTTTCATTTTTTGCGATATAACGTATTCATGAATACCGGTATTCCGGTTTGTAACATTAGCGTTTGCATCCATTCCAGTTGGTAAGAATTAGTAGGTATTTAAAAATTGCAGACAATAAAATTTATTTATGTATTATAAAAAAAAAAAAAATCAAGAAAAGTGTGTTCTTTCTATTATTTGTAACTTAAAAATATGAACTCTAAATACAAAGTATCAAGAAATCATAAAAAATTACCTACTTAGAATTACTCGACAGTACTA
This sequence comes from Pemphigus obesinymphae, assembly GCA_025469235.1. Classification (NCBI taxonomy): domain Eukaryota; kingdom Metazoa; phylum Arthropoda; class Insecta; order Hemiptera; family Aphididae; genus Pemphigus; species Pemphigus obesinymphae. The sequence goes on from JAIPRL010000132.1 coordinate 137,087, forward strand.
TATCCACAAAAATTACCACTGTCTAAAAATGGTGAAGTAGAAAATATGCAATTTGATAATGATAAAATATGTGACTTGTGCTACCATTTTTGTTGAAATAAAAAAACCGATATTATTCAAAGTTTTTGAACATAAAAGTTCAGTTATTTGAAAAATATTTAGAACCAGTTAAACGGGGTTTTATTTTAAATAATAAAAAAGTAGGTATATAATATGGCAGTTAGCTCCTCAGAGTAATAATAATTATTATTATTATATTATATTATATTATATTATTTATTATTAGTATATAATATATTATATACTACATTATTAGAGCCAATTATAATTAGCTCTTAGAAAACATAGTGGAAATATCGAAATATTGTAATTAATTATTATTGTGCATTGTTATTTCATAATACTAGGGACAATATTCATTAAATAGGAATCAAAGATATTTGATATTTTGTATTTTATATTTCCCTCTATTTGTTATCGCCGTTGTTTTCATCAAATTATTTAATTTTGCTGGAAAAATTTGAATAGCAAATAGTGTTTCAATCGTTATGGTTAGGTTAGGTTATGTTATATTATGTTTAACGGGGAAAAAAAAAAAAAAAAAATTCTAATTATTGTTTATAGTTAATCGGTTTATATTAAAAAAAAAAGATACCTACTTTATTTTACAAACAAATAGCATATGGCATAATATGCTATATTTACGAGTATAACGTTCCGGTTCCTAAAATTCTCCATTTCGAGCACTGATTCAACTTGATAATTCTAACAATGACTAATTGGTAATGAGTTTTTCTAATATTAGAAGATATAGTTCTATGAAAGTTATCTAAAGTTGTGTAATAGGTATCTTAGTAAATAATAGCATTGTTCATTTTGAAATAGTGTTTGTTTTAAAAAAGTGTTATCAGTGTACGCTTTTGGCACACCAACCGTAGAGTACGTGTCGCCATGATAAAATAGATTTATTTTAGATCTATTTTGTTATGAGGGTCACCTAATTGTTGGTGTTGGCCGTTATCATATTTGTTATCAGTTAATAATTGATTTAAATGTCAGATTACAACAGTTTTGTAACAACAATGTTGCGTGTACAACCGTGCTTTCATCACAAAATAAAATAATTCTGTGTTTTCATCTGTTGTTTAAAATTTTAGTCATTTGTGACTTATAATTTAATCATCATCGGAAAAATTACAAAACTCGATGACCATCCTGCCCATTATTTTTATTATTATATTTTATACAATATACTAACTCTGAATAGTAGACGGTTTTTCGTGAAATAGAAAAACTACGCTTTTTATTTAATTCCGCTGATCGTTGTCTATCGCTGGCCGCGTGAATATTTTCTTTTCCGTTTTTATCGCTGTCGTACTTTGGATTTATGATTTTTCCGTTCATCCGTATTTGGACTTTTCCGAAGGCGTGAAATTTAGAAACATTGTATCGTATAAGCTTTGTGTTCACTATATGTCTATATAAATCGCATGGAAGAAAACCGTTCCGTCCGTTTCTTATCCCTTGAGTGTTTTTCGCGCCGTCGTCTTTTCACCCCGAAATCTCCATTTGTGACGACGTTTTATGTTGTGGAGGTCATATTCGGATTTCCCGAACGTTTTAACGCCCGAATCAACATTTCTTTATCTAGAAATCATTCCTGACCGAGACATTCGTTCCTTATATGTGTATCTATATTATGAGTTGAATAGAGACGGTACCGTCCGTTATCTGAATCGTTTAAATTTGAGAAATTTCTACAGATAGTGGTGTAAGGCGTCGATTGTCAAACCCACTTTCGATTACAGGTCCACTGGTTCAAATTTAACTATGTCGATCTGATTTTTTTTCTCGATCTCAGCGTCTTTGAATGTTTAATATTAATCTCATAGATGCGATATGTGAACGAAATGTTAATACATTTTCCTATCGTTGCGGCAACTTTTACTATTAAGTATTTATCATTATATTTATTATATTTTTTACTGTTTGTTTGAACTACGTATAAATTGTACCGAGTACCTGTTATAATACCCTGTGGCAAGTTCGTATTTTTTCTTTTGGGCATTTGTATATTTCCATCTGGGGACAATAGTTTTATAAAACACCGAAAACGGTAAATCCGACCAACTGATTCACATATTAGGTTTTACTATATTTTTTTATTACATAGTAATGAATTTAAAATCGTCGGACTTTAGTAGTATTTTTAATTTTTCACAATTGTGATTATATTTATATTAATACATTCGGGTGAACTTTTATCGGGAAGACTTAAACATTTCCACATATATAAAAACTCGAGAAGTCGTACCGAATTTACATATGTAGAATAGGTAGGTACTAGGTACCTACTATATTATATTATATTATTGTGGTTGGTATTTTTCAACATTTTTATTAAATATATATATATATATAGGTATATATCGAACTTAATAAGAACTCGATATAACGGATTTCATAAATTTATGTATGTTGTGTGAAACCCGTTATATCGAGTTCTTATAAAAATCTGAGAATATTAAGTTCGATACATTTTTGAATTACCTATCTACTTTGTCAACCTGCAACAGAAACACTTTATATGAGTAAAAGGCTATCTTCTAGAAAGTGAACGCCAAATTCCGCCGCAAACCAAATATTTTTAAAATGAATTAATTAACATTATTATTTCTCAAAAAGCGTCAGTCGCAGAATATTCCGGATTCTAATAAAATACATAATATGAGGTGTACGAATTACACTAAAATGTAATTTCACTTATGTGGTTTTACTCAAAAAAAGTTACACCTACAAGGTGTCATACCCAAATGGGGTTACAAATTCGAAGTTTTGCACTCAAAAGGTGTTGAATTTACAAGTAGTCTTACTTAAAAGAAGTTACACTTACAAAGAGTTGCATCCCCTGTAGGTGTTGCACTTAAGCTAGTATTATATAAATTATGATCAATATTCTATTATCAACAGAAATACTCATCCGTTGATTAATCTACCAAAAACGTTTATTATGAAATACCACACCTGATCACACCTCTTACATTTGACCTAAACACTACACCATTATTAGTGTACACTTTTTTTCAAAACAAACAAAGCTAATGTTTGGGATTATTTTTTCGCGTTACCGGTGCAAAACATACCTGCATTTACTGTATACTCACTCGATTAATACTCAAGGTTTACTTTAGTGATGACATGCAATATTCTGTACAATTAGGAAATATAATCGTAATCACTGCGCGCCGGTGTACAACAAAGAACACCGGTTTTAATTGACGAATTTTGGCATATCGTGTTTTTATACTTTTGGAATAATTTACTAATATTTGTTATCACTTTTCTTTATCAGTTATGTATTCCACACCCAAATATTGAGATTTATAGGTATAATATAATAATAGAATAAAATATTGATATATAAATAATATATTTAATGACATTCTGTGATTCGATAACAATATTCATAGATAATAAATGTAAATTGTAATACAATTTGCCTCCATGTTTATTCTATACAGATAGATTTGTTGTATACCTATCTGTATAATTCGGTAAATAATACGGTCCACGTGATTATCTCTATAGATTTTTTTATTTTTATTTAGAGTGCAAGTGTTTTATTGTTTTTCTTCTACCGTAAATCGTAATTCGTACTTAATTATTATTATTTATAATAGTGACTGATATTACCATAATCCGTATTTTAATAATGGCAAGAGTTCGGTTCGGTTTGAAAAATAAAAAAAAGCGTAAGGTTATTTTTTTACTTCTATAAAAACGATAATCAATTATTACGTTACAAACATTTTAAATAAATGATTATATTTTATTATTTTTATGTAGGTATATTATATAGGCATTAATTAGAAACTTTTTTAATACATGAAAAATAAGTACATTGTTCGTATTAATTATTTTACAATATATTTTTCGAGTAAAAGAAGTCGAGCAGTGGTTTTTGGACTAGGGAGCTTTTTAGATAGAAAATTGCAAGAAAAATTGCTTTTAATTGGTACTTGGGAGAGGTAATTTATCGATTTTTTAGTAGTTTTCTTATATGTAAAAAAAATTACTTTTTATACTGGAAATATTTTGTGTATGCGGAGAAAATAACAAATAGTTACATATTTTTTTTTAAACCTATTTAATTTAATGATTTATAGCTTATTCGCTATAAAATATCCTGTAATTATCCAATAGAGCTTAAACTTGGTGAAAATCTTTTAAACACACCCATACACCCACTTAGAGAGTTGTAAACTCACCCGATATTTATACCTATTTACTGAAAAAGAGATAACCAAAGTTCCTAGTTACCAGTCACAGATTTAGCACCTTATAAAAATACTTATTAAATTGCCTGATTCGTGGCCAAATCCATAAACTTGAATGATTTATATTAAGATTAGTAAATATGATAATCTACCATATACGTATGTGCCCTCAAAATTTTGTGTTTCTTAGTTTAATATTACAACTACCTAATATGAAATCGGGGCCATAATTTTTAAAACAGTTCTTTTATAGGTACATATATGGTAGATTATCTTATTCATCAATTTTAATAAAATCCTACAAGTTTTATGCATTTAGGGGCAAATCAGGCGATTTGAAAAGTATTCTTATAAAGTGCTAAATCTGCGACAAGTAACCGGAAACTTCAGTTGCCTTTTTTGCAGTAAATATATGTTATAGGTGGGTTTACAATTCTAAAGAGGTGTAGGGTGTGTTAAAAAAATTCTCACCAAGTTTAAATTATTGGACCACTACAGCATATTTTATAGCAAACCAGCTATAAATCAGTGAGTCGGTAAATTAGGCAGCACCTTTTTTTATCTATTAAAAAATTATATTATTCCAAACTTTGCTAAGAATTGTCTTTCGAATGCAATAATTTATCTTTCAAATTTAAAATAATAATAATACACTGACCTATCTGAGGACCGAAGGAATAATGAACCAACTTCTACCATTTTAATCTGGATAACTTTTTTTATTTTATAATACTATTCATGGGAGATATGGGACGAATTTGATATTTTCAAGGAGACGTGAACCAAAAATGTATGTATTATAAAGTATAATATAAAATTATTTTTATTCATATGCCAAAAACGTTGAAGAAATTTTATAAAAAAAAATTACCTAACTCTTACCATTGTAATTAATGAAGGTATAACATTATTTTGATGAATCAATCAAATATTTTACAGCGATTTCCATCTATTTCATTAATTTGGACTACGCACATGTACCAATATAAATGATAATTCGACACTGTCCAATTTCACTGTGTCCTTTTTCTGCACTTGTAGATAATATGTAGAATTATATATACCTATATACTTTCATATAGAATTTATGTTATTTATTAGACTATTGATACTAGTTGATACTAATCAATTTTACACAAAAATGTACATGAGTGTGGTATTCGAATAAATTTTGTTATTAATATATATTAAAAACTGCCAAATACTTATTAAACTAATTGACTGTAAACAAGTATTTTTAATTGGGTTCATTTTAAAATGTATAATAAATTATTAACATAAATTTAATAAATCTCGTCCATTATAATTTGGTAGTGATTAATTTTTTTAATTACTAATTAATAATTACATTATTTGATATCCACTTCAACAGAGACATCAAATTTGTTGTGGTATATAAAGTATATAAATATATTATACTACAGACATGCTACCTATAGTACAGACTTTTATTATCTGTGAAGCAATTGTTTTAAATCCAATTAAATTTTGGTTTTTAATTAAAAATAGCGTAAAAAAGTGTTAATTGTGTCAAAGTTGTATATTATTTATATAATACATATCCTAATTTTCTAAGTCATTTGTAAATAATTGTAAGATATTATAGTGGTACCTACCTATATATATAAGTATTTTAAAAATTACATATATTAAATTAAATATAAAATATGTAGGTATAGTGAAACTCTTCTTTCCTTAAAGTAAAGTATGAAAATAAAATTAATACATTTTAGGTATATAGAAAAAAAACAAATTAATTGTGTGGGTACAATATAGAGATATTCCCAGAAAAATTTGTATAGGATTTACTTGTAATTTGATACATCTGTTTTTTTTGGAATACAGTAGTAAATCAATTGTTTGAAGTTCTTGTTAATTTTAGGAAACGAAGCTCCTATTCTTCAGAAACTTGGAATTGAATCATTGGCGGAAAAGTATTCAGCGAAGATTAGAGAACAAGACAAGCGATTGAAGAGGCACCATCACCGACGTCGAGATGATGACAGAAGAGGCCACAGATACCATCGCCGTTCACACTCAAAATCCAGGTTATTATTTTCCTAGTTTTTTTTTTTTTTTTTTCCAAGCACAAAGATATTACTAAATCCAATAATAAAATATTTAGCGCAAAAGTATATCCACAGAAAACAAAGTCCCGGGAAGTCAGCATTGCTGCAATATTATTCTATAAACTTTAGTGAAGGAAGCGCTGAGCACTTTTTGTACCTATTTGATATTTACATTATCATTTAAATAGAGGTATATCAATTACCCGAAATTATTTCTACTTAAAATTCAAGATGTCGTGATTTTTTTTTCCTTCTAGGACTAGGTCCAGATCGGCAGAAAAGCCCAAGATGCGAGCACTAGAGGTCAAAAGTTGGAAGGATTTTTTGAACGGTGGATTTACTTTTGACGTATTTCGTCGATTTAAGAAGATTGAAACCGAAGAAATAAAAGAGAAGGAGCACAAATCAAGAATGAAGAAGAGACATGCTGATTCTCGATCTGATGGCAAAAACCAGAACACTGAATCTACTATGTAAGTTTCTAAAACTAATTTTTTTATGAGTAAGGGACTAGAAGATTTATTCCATCTGTTTCACAATCAATATACTTAGTGGAATAGTTATATATAAGTTAAACTTCCAAAAGTAGAATGGATTGTAGGAACTTATATAGATTAATTGTACAGTTTTTCAGCCATTTAATTTTAATTTAAAATAAGAGAAGTTGTTAAATATACATATTATACATATTGAAAAAGAAATTAACAACTAATGTTTTTCTTTATAAAATATATTCATCTATATATTATATGAAACTAATCTATAAGTCTCAACATTTTTTTTTAATGCACTATTTATTATGTTTACTTCTTGGTTTAGTTTTGTATTCAATATCATTGGTGAATCATTAATGTCAATAATTGTATTATATTTAAGTTATTCATAATAAAAAGTATTAGTTTTATTATATTTCAGCTTTTCAAAAGAAATTATCATTCAATAAAGGTTTCTAATTAAGGGAAATAAAACATAATCTTATTAAAGATAATTTTGAAATTAATATGCTGAATGAAATACTGAAATAGGTAAAATAATAAGTACTTACCTATATTTTTATATAGTAGGAAAACTAAAAATCAAATTCAACGATATGCTGCGATGTTCCAAACAGGGTAGTCCTTATTTGTTGACTTGAAAAAATTGATACCACTACCTCAGCATTTATTTCAATGTATTAAAAAAATAAATATGGTAGAGTTTGAGGTGAAAAGTCAACCCTTTCACATGCCTCTAAAGGGATTGAAGTTTCATAAAAAGAGTGAATTTAAATTTTTTGTTTGTACTCTCTTAAATTTTATAGTTAAGCTAAAAATGTAAAGAACTATCTAAATTATTATAGTAATAAATATTTATTAAAAAAAAGGTTTCTTATTAATTTGAGTTAATTTTTTTACGAATAACGCGTATATAGCGTACTGTATTTTTATTTCGGCTCTGTAGAATTATGAAATTTTTGTTTATGACTTTTCCCTGTAAGCGTCGAATTATGTTGTTTTCTTTCATTGTCAACATGATTGTTAAATATAGAGAACATTGCACATTCTTCGTTTAAATACCATAAATGGTTAATGCATTTTTTATGATGACTTCTTCCAGTTTATCATTGTATTTAATAGGTGTTCATCTGATGAAGCTGTGATCCATCTTTGAATGTCACATTTAACTATAAAACAACACATACTTCATCGTGTATATTTTGTTTTCTTATAGTAATTTTAGTCAATAAAATTAAAATTTTTAATTAGTCACTGAATAATACAATTTTAAGGCAATAAATAGCTTTTGCCATCTTTCATGCCAAATGATAAGCACTTGGTTGGCAAAATTTAATTCTACAGGGTGAACCTCTTAAATTATTAAAAAAAAATTTAATAAATAAATATTTAATATTATATCTATACCAAGCATATTCTTTCTGTTGTTGTTTTAATACAAATTGCTTATCTTCTTCTATTTTAATTAAACTTCAAAGACGTTGGCATGGACAATATCAAATAAATTTTCTAATTATTTAAAAAGAGAATCAGTGTGACAAAAAAAAAATTAAAAGCCTTTTTTTTATAGTGAATATTATGTTCTAAAATAATATTATCTTACAACTTTCATGTAACTAAAATTTAAGAGAATACATGTAAAAACTGAAAACATTAACTTCGACCGGTTTTTCTTAATTTTTATGGAAAACAATAAATTTTACAAATAATTTATAAGAAACTCTTTTTGAAGTAATTATTCAGCACTATAATTACAGTTCTTTATATTTTTAACTTAACAATAAAATTTAAGAAAGTGCACGCAAAAAATTTAATAACCCTCTTTTAGTGAAAGGGTTGACTTATACCATAATTTTTTTTTTAATACATTCAATAAAATGCTGTAGTACTGGCATCAATATTTAAAGAAACCTTTATAGCTAACATTATTATACTCTCTTTATTATTAAGAAGGGGCACCACACCAATGATTTTCTTTACCTAGGCTTTTGTATTAATTAGATTATTAATTATATATACAAGAGTTATTATATTAGGTACATTAAACAACGAATCAATAAAGAATGTGTTCAAACATAAACTTTATATACAATATAAAAGAAAAATTGATGGACTAAAAAAAACTGGCATGGGGCATAAAGAAGTCTATTAAAGAAGTGGAAGTGGAAAAGGAGCCCACTAAACATTTTGTTGTCCAACATCTTGGCAATGTATGTTTTATGTATAATATGTAACGTCGCAATGCGATGTTTATAAAACGTTTCAAAGCTGTATTATTGACATTGTCACTAAATAACATATTTTATGTTCCCGGGATGTTAATATATAATATACGTTAATTTTATCTTATACTTTGTAACAACGCATATATCTACATGCATATATTAGCTGAAAATAACAAACTGATTACCTAGATCTACTTACATTCGTATTTTTGGGTGAAAGTGACTTCATAAGAAGATGAAAGCATGGGAGGGCATTCACAGGACAAATTTCTAGGGGGAGGGGCAGACATCAATAAATTATTATATTTTTATATTATAAACTACCTGTTTGAACAATAGTCTATTGTAAAGTTATTCTCTAGGAGAAGGCATGCTCCTCTCCTGATCCCCAATAAACAATTACAGATATGGGCTTTAAGGAAGAGGGAAGAGGTTGCTAAAAGCACGAAAAGCTAGGTTCACTTTGCAGCTGACTGCAATGAAGGTCTTGTAGAATTGAGGCTATACATAATAGGCATAGTGATGGAGAGGACATTTTGCATGCATATTTAATAAGAGTCAAATCGAACTCAATCTGATGTTAAAGTATGTTATACACTCCGATACATAATATACTAAAAATCACTTTTTTGGGTATTCTTCAGAGGGGGCTGTGTTTCCTTCCCTACTTACCTAATGTGCATCTATGGATAGGGGCTTAATAAAGGGTAATCAAAACCGTGATGTGCTAGGTCCACTTCTCTTTGAGTTATGAAGAATCTAAACTTCGGTTTTGGACTAACCCAAAAAAGTTACTTTTAGTATGTTATATATATTTTGAGTAGTAGATGAAAACTATAATATAAGAACTCTATATAGTACCAAATGGTTCAAAAATGTATTTTTCATATACAGATTACAGGGAGATTCTTTTATCGTGCTCACTTGAATTTCTCTGAATTCATCTTTTAAATTTTTGTTTTTTATAAACTTAATACTTATAATAAATTGAAGACTCAATTCCACAAAAATATTTACTTTATTTTGGTAAATACGTATTTCAATAACAAAGTTACCATCTTCAGTACACAATATAATTGTGTACTGAAGATAAAATAAAGTAAATATTTTTGTAGAATTGTATCTTCAATTTATTATTAGAAAAATCCACAAGTTTCAAATTATAAACTTAAGATACTTAATTTCACTACATTATAAAAAGTTAGAATTTTAAATTAGTTTTTATACTTGTTACTTTTTTAGGTTGAATTTAATACTTTCTATAGTATGCAGTAGTATGCACTACACTTCTAAATTTTAAATGCTAATAAATAATTAACTGTTTGTTCAACATTCTAAAAGTACAATAAAATCACTGCAACGAAACATTTTAAAACATCATGATAATAAAGTTCTATGTGTAAATAACAGTGCTACCATTCAATCAAATGTACAATTTCAGACCAAATCAATGTATAAAAAATTTTTTAAAAATTGTGTACATGAAAACCGTCCAATTTATCCTGTGTTATTAATGTGTGATATTATAACCTAACCTGTGTGATATTAATATCTTTCTTGATCCTAAATACTTGAACCTCGTCTACTTTATCACCACTGAATCTCAATACTTGCTATTTACTTTTGCTCCTTCCTTTCTCCAAAATCATACTCTTTATTCTGTTTTACTCCTACTAATCCTTAATCCTTTCCTTATACATCTTCCCACTGCTCTTTGAATCTACAACTCGCTACTTTCTCAGTACTCCTGCCAGCATTATAGGTATTACCTACAAATATGCATCATGTATCTTATCCTGTTTATCCTTTGTTTTAATTTAGTCCGTCATCAAGAAAAATATTTATACTCAAAAATCTAATCTACTGTGATACTAAAATCCTCAGTTTTTCTAAATAAATTCCACACTTGTACTCTCTCCTACATAAATGTCCTCCATTACGTTCACATATGCCTTTGGTTATACTCTATTCATTAATATCCACTTCCAAATCTCTCTAGGAACCTGGTTATGCACCTTCTTTAGATTAATAAATACTATACATAACTTCTTTTTTTTCTTCTGTATTTCTTTACTATCTGTCTTAACTATTGGCTCCCATTATTGATTTTTCAGTCATAAACCTAAACTTGTCACAAATGTCTCATTTCTTATCCTTTTCTCAAATCTTCATACTGAGACTAAGTTTAATCTCTGTAATTTTCACATCCTTTTACAACTCCTTTATCCCTAAATGTTGGTACCATACAGGGCTTACTTTAGTATTTGTCTGTATGACTTTTTTGCTTTATTTGTCATTTTCAAAGCAATTTTTCAATTTTTTACTTTGGCCTTGATATCACATAACTTTCCTTCAAGATTTTAGGATTTTTCCATTAGCCAATTATTAGTATTGTTAATATTTTTATAATTTCCTTAAATTTTAAGTAGCATACAAAATGGCCCATGATGGCCAACTCAATTTACTAGGGAATTAAAATATTAAAGTACATTTTATCTATTATCTATTTCATTTTTACTGTTATATATAATTTCTAATTATTTATTTATTTGTTATATTAATAGATCAACTGAAGTAGACAAAGGAAATGAAGATCAAAAATATCGTTACAACTTATTAGATGGCAAGAGAGAAATTCGAAAGTCTCTGAAGGTTAAAGCATTTAAAGGAGATGCACTTTATACTAAAGATTTCCCCAGCTCTATTATCCAACACACTAAATGTAAACCAGTTATAAAGTATAGTCTGAATCCTGCAAAAGCCACTTGTCATTTTCAGAATAGACAACAAATGTTCGCAACAATTCTACCGGAAATTGAAGCAATTGTTAATGAGTTTTTTTCGTTAATGAAACCAAAAAAGTAAGTTTTAAAATTATTTATAAATTATAATATACAAATAACCATTATTGGATACATAAAAATTAATGTATTCATTTTAGATAAAACTATTAATATATTTGAGTGTTTACATCCTATTGTTGTATTTATTAGATTTATAATATTTATTTATATATTTACATTATGTTATAGAAAATGATTAAAAATCTGATAGCTATCTACAGAAAGCCCCTAATTTAATTTAAAATGTTCGAGTTTCAAAATATACATCATTATATTTAAAAAATTTTCTTTATCAATGATTCTCATTGACGATATTGGTGTTCATAACTTGATGTGCTAAAAATATAATTCAGAGTCTTTAAATACTTAAATATTGTCATCAAATTGAAGTAATGAAATAGTAAGAGGATCTTGTATGGATCATATTCTTATGAAATCAATATCAAAATGTAAAAACATTTATTGCTCATATTTATCTTTTTCATTTTTCAATAATCATTAGTTTTAAGTAATATTTTCCACCAAAAAGTACCAAACCCCAAAAAAATATAATTGGTCATCAATTTAAATATGAATTTTATTGTTGAATTATTATTGAAGGCAATCGTTATTTGAGCTTAGGAAGTTATGTTGATTCTAAAAAATGTATTACATTAATTTGTGCATGATTTCAAATTTGAATATCTATTACAATGTATAACTTTGATACTTGATATTTGTTGATTTTATATTACTCCATAAATTTAATAAATATAATTATTGTACAATATAAAATTAATAACAAACATATTGTAATAATAATACGTAAAACATAATGTTTTCTTTGTTGAAAAGACTTATTTATAAATTACTATTTTTGTAGTTATTATTTTTAATTTATATATATATATATATATATATTTTTTTTTTTAGACTCAAAGAAATTCCTACTGACAATTTTAATGATTTAGATGATAAACTTGTAGCTATGATGCAAGATGAAAATATTTATCCATTCAAAGGTTGGTGGCCAAAATTAAATTTTATTGTTACCCAAGTTAAGGATGATCCAAATGTTGAAATAGATAAGGATGCATTATTAAATGAATTCACTACAAGTAAACGAACTAAGAAATCTAGATTTGATAATGATGGTGATATATCTTTGGTCGATTTAAGACCCACTGTTCCATCGAAATGGGATGATTATGATGGTAGTCCAGTTATTGACAAAGTAACAGATGTTGAAGTTTCTCAAAATGTAGAAATTAATACAAATAATGCCAATATAATTAATAGAGAGGATAATAATGTTAGCCATCAGGAAGAAACAATGGATATTGTGTCTGATATTGGGAAGGATGAACCAAAGATTGATATTAACACTTGTTCCGTATTACCTATACCATCTCAAGAACCTCAGGTTCATGCTAAACTTGATACAGAATATGAAGAGTTTTTAAAAATTGTAACTGCTGAAAATGTGGATGAAAACAATGTGCCTTTTACTACTGTTCTTAATGAGTATGAAAACAATTCATCAACAAAATTGGCTTCATTGAGTGATGGATCTATACATGATGAGTTTCAGGATGATACGTCTACTAAATCTTCAGAAGAGTCTGTTTCATTACACGATACTCCTGAGGAGTCTTTGGATAGATCAATTATAAAAAGTTTATCTTCTATTGATAATAATAAATTAAAAAAAAAGAAAAAGTCTTCTAGTAAAAAATCTAAGAAATTTAAAAGAAAAGAAAGTAAGAAGAAGAAACGTAAATCTAGTTCCAGTGAAAGTTCGCAAGATTCTGAATCAGAAAGTGACAGTAGTTCAGAGGATAGTGAATCTGAAACAACAGATTCAACTTCTACAGTTGAGAAAAAGAAAAAAAAGAAAAAATCTAAATATAAAAAGAAAAAAAGTAGCAAAGATAATAGCAAAAAGAAACACAAGAATGATAAGAACAAGAGTAAAAAACCTGATGACGGAAAAGATGGTAATAATAGTATTCTTAACTTGCTTGAAAAAGCGTTTAATGTTGAAATAAAAAAAAAATCAGATAATGAAGAACCTAGACAGAAGAAGAGGAAGCGGAAACATGAAAAAAAAGAATATAAATCAAATGAAGAGAATGATGATGAATTTGAAAAAGTTAAAGAATGCTTAAAAGAAACATTTACAAAATTAGTTAAAAATGAGAAAATAGGAAATCAGTCTCTTTCATGTGATGATAGTAGAGTTGGTGAAGTATTAAAATATTTTAAAATGGATGAAGAAAATGATAAAAAGAATAAAAAAGTAAAGAGAAGTTCAAAACGAAAACTTGATTCAGATATTTCGGATGAAGAAAAAACTACAAAAAGATCTAAGGTAGATAATGATTTAAAATCTGAAGATAGTGAGAAAAAAAAAAAGAAAAAGAAAAAATCATCTGGAAAAAAATCTATTGATTCAAATGATCGTGCATCAAAAAAAAAGTCTAAAAAAAAATCAAAGACTTCCGATATTTCTGAAACGGAAGATGTAGAAGGAAAACATAAGAAAACTAAAAAGGAGAAAAACTCTGAGCATTTTTTTGGACAGCGACCCAATGATTGGAACATGAATAATAAAAGTTCCATGAGGGGAGTCGTCCTTCACTCGGATGTTAAAAATATTAGTTCATCTTCTACAAATAAAATCAGTAAGTTAGATGATAATGTAAAAAAAAAAAAATCTAAATCCCTTCATGATAATAATTCTTGTACTTCAGATAGTAGAAAAAATGAAAGTGTAAAATCTGAATCACTTGATATAAAACACATTAAGAAAATAAAAAATACAAATCAATTTGAAATGGTTGATGAAAGTGTTAATAATGATATACCGAAGAATAATGTTGAAATAAGCTTTGATTATGAAGACAAACGTAACATTGATAGTTCTATAATATCAAATAAATCTGACCGGTGTGATGATTCATTTGAACATAAAAATGATTTACCACATATTCCATTGTCAACAAAATATATTAATGAGCAGCAAGCACTAATTAATGATCTTATTAATGTTCAGAAACCAACCCAAAGCAAATTATTTGATGATAATGATGGGTCTCCTATATTCATTAAACCAATTGAACCTGTTAAAGAATCTATATCTTATCGAGATAAAGTGAAAATTAATTTAAAGAAACTATCAAATAGTCCGCTTACACCATTGGGATTTGGATTTTCTTCGCCACTTAAAATAATGAAGTCAAATAATTTAAAAATAGACAAAATTGAAGATGATCTTGAATCGCTCAAAGAAGAAATAAAACCAGAGATAGATGAAACAAAACTTTTAAAGTTTGTTGATCGACCAAAAGTGGTAATCTGTCCTCAAACACAAAAAAAAAAATCTAATGCAATAAAGTCCATACCCCCTAAAATTGATGTGGAAGCAGACAATAAAGTACTTCATCAAAGTTTTGGTCATGAAGATTCTAAAGAAGAATATTCTGATAATTCATCTGTGCCGAGTGTTGATACATCAGAACATTCAAGTGATGAAGAGGAAAGTGAACATTTAGAAAATAATTTCGTAAGTAATAATGAAAAGCATCAATACGAAAATGAATCATTGTCGAATGACAAAGTACTGACAGAACAATATTCATTTGATAAAACAGAAACAAGTAGTTCTTATTCAGAATATGAAGAACAAGAACTTTCTGCGAATGTTGAAAATATTGCACAGGAAGAAATAACTAATTTTACAAATTCAGCTGATATGAGTATGTCTGAAAAAAATGTAGAATCTAATCAGGTGGTCCTACCAAAAGATAATGACGTTAAAATAGTGTCTTCAGAGAAAAAATATCCCGATTCTGTTGGATCACAAAATCTTAGCATTGATTTAATAGATAATAAAATTGAACCTATCTCTCAGTGGATGTTTGATTGGAACCAGTTAGAAGAATCTGTTACAGAAATTAATAATTCGGAAGATTATAGATCAAATGGTGATAAAAGATTACGGAAGAAAAAGAAATCTCGTTGGGATAAACAACCAAGAGATGATATAATGGGAGAATCACAGAATAATACTAATGAAGAAAAAGAGATTAAAACTGAAATGAGCAATTATATTACTGATGAATTGAATAATGCAAGTTCTCTATCTAATTTAGATACATATTTAGAAGAAGAACAATATCAACCAAATGAAATAACATCTATAAATTACGGAATTGATAACACAGAGTATGATTATTATTCTGAAAATTGGTATAATGAATATGAAGATCAACAATATTCTTGTATACCTGAGTATTCTCAAATGAAAACAATTGAGCATAATCAGTTAAGTCCAGTCGATTATAGTATATATGAAAACTATAATCCAGAGTATGATTGCAATGGTGACAATTCTGATAATCAATGGAAATCAATAGATACTACTGATCAGTTGGCAACCATTCCAACAACTGATGAAGCATCACATATACATGTGAGTTTAATTATAAGTTTTAATTTTTTTTAAATGTTTTTAAAATTGTATTCATGGTTTAGGTTGAAAATGTTTTGGAAATTTTGCCCTCTTCTGACAATATTTCTAATGTTGAAAATGAAAATGCATCAAATATTCAGGTAAAAATATAGGAATTTCAAAAATACTTAACATAGTATTTTAAAAAGTAATTATTATTAAAGCATGAATTTCTTCAGTTATGAGGAAGAAATAGAAAGTTTTATTATATGTACATGTTATATTTAATTTAAACATTATATATATAGGCACTTTTTATCATCATTGAACCAATAACATAAATATTTAAAATTACTTATACTGTTACTTTTACATAAAAATCCACATTACGTTTTTTGTAGAGAATTATTTCCTGTATAGTTTCCATTTAAAATTATATCATACAACCAATAAAAAGCAAGATATTTTCATGACCTTTGATCTTGAATAACCTTTACAGCGCAAATGTTATTGATAGAGAATTTTTACATTATTTAATAAAAGTATAATTAAGGTGATATGTCAAAATTCAGCTTGTCCCTAATTTGTCCATATCAATGTGCTAATTTGACTAGGCTATTATTACTTTCATGAAGTCAATTTTTGATTTTAAGAGTGGAAGAACAATAAAGTATTTTACATTTCAGAATCTGAGTGAAATGTAGAATGTATTAGTTTAACCATGGTTTAAGATATAATGATTGCTCGACAAGCCATATTAATAGTTTTATCGCAGCCATTGAAAGTGGTCATAAAATCAGCTATTAGCTAAACCAACTATTAACTTTCTCTATCTGTGAAAATAATATTAAAAAATATTGTTATAATGAAAATCACAGTTTATAAATGGGCCACTACGTTCTATAAACACTAAAGAATTGTTTTATACATTTATCACAGTATCGCCTTCTTGATACCCTGTCGGGCTACAATTATACCTTAATTAAACCATGGTTTTAACCTAATCTACGCCGAGCTTTGTACCGAATAGTTTTATGGAAATAAATAATTTTTAATAAATTTGAAAGCAATAATAAGCTTTCAAATTCAATTTACACATACATACCTATCTCATCTAATTTGTCAGTGTTATTAATATATTATTCTAATATTATAAAATATTATTGAAAGTAAATAAAATATACCAATAAAAAAATATTAGATGAAGGTTTTATGGGTAATAATATAGTGATAATGATTATTATTAGCTAAAAATATTACTTAATATAAACTTTAATAAGATATTTACTACTACAATTTGTTTTAGGACGTAGTTGTTAAAACTGAAAAATCAGATAGTAATTGTTGTGATGACCAATTTTTCCAACTATATCAACAACATTTTCAACATTACAATCAAAATCCAATTAAATACTCAATGGCTGATCCTGTACTTGATAACATAACAGAAGTTAAAATCAGTACTCCAGATAAATCACCCCCTCAAGAAAATTCATCGAATACAGATCAAGACACTAATAAAAAAATTCCTATACCATTACGAGAGAGAGCTTATGCACTTTTATTACAAGATAATAATACTAATGTGTATCTTACCAGTGATAACTATATGGCATATTGTGCTATCGAAGATCAATGTATGGTGCACATAGCTGTAGATTCTATTAGTCGTGACGAGGTTGAGGATCCGGTCAGACATTGCTTTAATATAAATCTTGATGGTACAACTATTGAGTATTGCTTAAGTGCAGATTTAATACCTTTCTATATTTCATCTAATCCTGAATCAGGAGTGATAAGTGACAACGATAATAATTCTGTAGAATCTGATTCTGACAATGTAGATGATATAGATAATAATAATGATGATGATGGTGATTGTGATGATGAAACATTGATTGGAGCAGAATTTGAAATAGTTGACAGTGATAGTGAAAACAATGATAGCTGGCTAAATGATCAATGTATAATTGAAAAGTATGGAGAAAACAACATTGGTGTTGTTGAACAAACTGTTCCTGATATCAATCAAGAGGAGTCTAATTCCTCAGATTATGATACTGATGCAAGTGACTCATCTAATACATCTGTTAAAACTTGTACTAGAACAATAAATTTTGTAATTGATCCATTTCAAGAATCCCTTGATACTGAAAATAATATAAATAAATGCCAAGATATTGTTGATGAAATTATGTCTGTAGAAGTGGAACAAACTGATAATACTGCTGAAAATTTGGATTTACATATTGATACAGTCATATCTGATCAATTGATTTCAAAAACTGAAAATAAAAATGGCAGTGATACAATGAAAGTCACTGAAGAATTAACTTTAAAAATGAAAACAGAATATGATGATAATATTTCAATTGAAAAAGAAAATTATTATGAAAAAGAACCAGGTAATAATAATTATTGTTGGTATAATAATATATGTATAGAGAGTTGGCGAGTAGTTTTTTTTTTCCAAGTATTCATGGAATAGGAATATTCTAAGCATAAATAAACAACAATTTTTTTTTTTTTTTTTGTAAATTGAACATAGTTTTTCTGTTAAATATCCAGTTTTCAAAATTATTTTCACATTTTACAATTTGATTTTTTAATAAAATTGTCTGTAAATGATTTTAAATCTATGAATGTGAATACCCAATTTTATATGTATATAATATAATGATGCTCTAATTATATTATTAATTTATTTTTGTTATAGTTGTATCATTTAAAGAAGAAATAAGGACAGACGATCTTTCACTAATGGATACCATTATTAATCAACGGGTATTAAATTTATTTACTTATAAAAATTCTATTTTGTAAAAATTTAGAAAAATAGAAACGTTTTAAGAGAATAATGTTTTAGTGTACAATTATAATAACTATATTATATTTTTGCCCATTGATGTTCTGCAAGGCCTCAAATGCTATGTATGTTCCTTTGTTTACTAGAAGAAAAAAGCTAAACTGATTTTGCTATGATATGATATTGTAGTGTTGCCAAGTGTATTGAAGTTTTAAAAAGATATTGAAATGGCAGGTTAGCCCTTACTAGTCAAAATAGCATAAAGCAAATTACATTAAAAACTGTTATTTAAAATTTTTTCTAGATCAAAAACAGCTAAATCAATTTTGATTATATATTATTATATAGGCTCTGCTGGTTAAATTAATATTAGTGTGTATATAACAATATGTATAATAATGTTACTGGTGTGCACACATATATACTACCGTCATTTTTAGATTCCATGATTCTAGGAATGGAAGAATGTGATATAACTATGTTGATTTTCTGACTTGTTATCTATGGTTTATATTATCTATTTAGACATCCACCTCTAGTTTATAGCATAATCATGTTTAAAGCTAAATTAAGTGCCTTTACAATGGTCTAAATTTGCTGTAAATTCATATTGCATGTTTTTATTTAAATGGTTTTATAATATTGCAATTAAATTGTACTTCAGCATAGTTTTATTAAGTTGCATATTTGTAGTTCTTAAACATTTTTGTTAGGTATTTTAAAACTCTATCATTTTTATTACTTTTAATTAATATTATAATTGTTTTAGATGTTAATTCAAAGATTAAAGATCCAGGCAAAAGAAAAAATTCAGGAGAAACTGCCAGATACAGTATTGGTCTGCTATAGCGATAATATGGAATCTGTTAAACATCCATTTTTAGGAAAGTTTCAGCCACCAACTATCAGTATCTTATCAAAACAACGGTAAATCCATATATATTGTTCATGACTTTATATAATTATATATTTTGAGTTACTGCTAATCATTTAAATTTTTTTTTTTAAGTTATGTATATTTATAAAATAAATTTACTAACATTTCATTATTATATTCTGTAGAAAGATATCTTATAAAAACTATGCTATTTTATTTGGTATTTTATTAAAATAGCAAAATTTAAATATAAATACAATTTATAATTAGTTTCTGACTGATGTTTTAAAAAATTTTTATGTTAAATAATATGTTTGAAAAAATGTTTTCACAATTTTTTAAAAAAATTAAATTTAATAAAAAAACGGTGAAATTTTAAATCGAACATAAAATTGTTTTTTCATTATATTTGTTTATATGTATTATGCTTAATATTTGGGTAAAATTATTTTCTTATTGTACTTACTTTTAATGTTCTATTAAAAGCCCCAAAAAATGATACATTTTAGTAGTTCCAAAAGTTCACATCAAATATTTTTAGTATATGTGTCACTAGTACACACAGATTATAGTGCAGTACTTTTTAAATAATTAAAATTGATATAAAAAAAAACTTATACCTACAATTTTGAAATAAATCAAGATTTGTACTTCAGAGGATTTTTTTTAGGGATATAGACAGTTTTTATGAAACAAAAATAAAATTAAAAGCTAACAAATTAAGAATATTTAAATATATTTTAAAAGTAATATATAAATAGATCAGGGCCGGATAGGGGGAGGTATCACCCTCCAGTTCTGGAAATTCTAGAATTTCTGTTTATCTGCATATAAACATAAAAGTTTATGACCTCATAAATATTTCTTCAGGAGGGACATTACCATTTTTAATTGTAATGACGCAATCTTGATATTTGTCTTAAAATATGGAAATATAATATTTATTAACATGTTTTACATAATATGCTATTTATTTATAG
The DNA here is from genome assembly GCA_025469235.1 of Pemphigus obesinymphae. Classification (NCBI taxonomy): domain Eukaryota; kingdom Metazoa; phylum Arthropoda; class Insecta; order Hemiptera; family Aphididae; genus Pemphigus; species Pemphigus obesinymphae. Next base: position 158,090 of record JAIPRL010000132.1, read on the forward strand.
TTTATTAGAAAATAATCACTGTCTTATAATATTATTACTATATCCTAAATAATAAATAATTATTTACAATGGTGGGTATTGTAATATACTATTGACATTAAAAAAAAAAATTTCATTGCCTAAAAAACTTGAAATTATTTAATGGTCTTTAACGATTGCCCATTTTTCAAAACTAAATTTTATTTTGAAAGAGTACAGCATACAATTTTTTAAATATAGTTTATTACAATCATGTAACGTGTATACTTAAAATTCAATATTTGATATAGAAGAAGTGGATGAAAATACATTTAAAAACCACTAAAATTTTAATTTTTTTTTTTTGTTACATAGTCTTAAAACAAAATTTTTTAAACAAATTGTATTTTATTTTTTTGTTTTTTGTTTTTAGATATTTTAACTACCTAAAATTGATTTTATTTAAAGACATAATTTAATAAAAGATTTTAGTAAAAATCTAATATTGCACACATTTATTTATATTATGTTAAAAATATTGGTGTTTATTATATAATACTATTAATTTTGTTTAGGAATACTAAGACTTGTAAACATGTGACTTTTGCTGATGGAATCTATCCTGGTGAAGATTTGGCTGCATCCCCAACGCATGATGACAATGGTCGTCCACTGTCCCCACCTCCTCTAAAAGCATTAATGCGAGAAACGCTCAAATATAAACGTAATTTGTACCCATTGAAAAAGTCAAAAGTTCGTACAAAAGTGACAATAGTAAACAAGAGGAAAATTGCTACAGTAAATCCTTCAATTAAGTTTCCCTCTTCATCAGACACAATTGAATATTATATCAGTCGGCCTTGTTTTGACTCGGATTTCATCATTACAGAAACGTCTGTTATGTCTGATGATTCGTCGAATAATAGTGATATCGGTCATTATAGTAATGACAAGATTTCACCATCGAGGATCGCAAGAGAAGTTACGCCTGTACCATCGGACAATGAATGTTGGAATGATGATAATGTTTAAAATAATTAATAATTGTAGATTAAATGTCAAGTAGATATGATATTGAAAAAAAAAATTTAATAATATTCATCTATGTTTTCTAATTTATATTCATAAATAATTTGTATGTTTTTTTTTATTTTACTTTTACTGGATCAAATGTTTCAATTATTTTTATTATGCATCCCAATTATATTAATTTTGTGTACATTTTTAGTTTTATTTTTTATTGTAGTGGGCATTTGTAAATTCTAATGATATTTAGAGTGAAAAATGTGTAGGATGTAAATTTCAATAATATTTGTTACCTACATATTATGTTTTACATTTATTACCTTAAAGTTTAAGACTTTTAAACCCTTCTGTACCTATTATAGCATGCATGCAAATGTAACATATTAAGTTTAATTTTTTTTAAATATTTCCTTATTTATATTAAAACTTTAAATTCCTAATATTTTAATTAATAATAAATTCGGAACAAATACAAAACACAACTTCACTTAGTAGTTCTCTCTAATGATTTTTTATAACTGCCTGTACAGTATGTTTTATGTTTGTATTTTGTATATTTTCCAAATCAATTTTCTTTTTTTTTGCTTTATTTTTCTTCCTCTAGAATACTCGTACAATATTATATGTAAAATGTTTAATCAAAAGGATGTGATACTCACATTTGCTGTCTTCGTTTAACCAAAAATTTAAGTTCAACATTTTTATCCCACCTGAGTGAACACCACCATTATTATGTCGAATGTATTACATGTATATACATACTAAAGACCAACTATTACTCACACAAACACATTGTGTAATGTGAATAATTCAAATAATTGCCCTTAATATTTTAGTTTAAGAGTTTAGATCATTTCTAGTTTTTCGTAGTATACTATCCTTATTCTATAGTATAATCTTACTATGTTGCTCATTTGTCATTAGATAGATGGAGACAGAAGTACAGTCATTTAAAAAAATTTTAAATAATTTAATTTTGGTTATAGGGTTGTGTATCTAATTTCTTGAGGAAATAATTATTTTAGTAATTTGCACCGAGTATATTATTGACGTTGGTCGTTGAAATTTGTATAAAAGCAAAGAAAGGCCCAACTTGAATCCACCACCGGATCAGAATATATTTCCTAGACATATTCCATCTCCCTAAAGTAAAATATATAGCATATAGTACTATAAGTATATATATATTAGTAATTAAAATTACTAAAAAAATTTCTGGATTCAACACTGTGCATTAATACGTACAGTGGCATTCTCAGGATTTTCGATGGAATGGAATATAACAAATTAATTGCAAAATGAGCCCATTTTATTAGAATAGAATATACATTGAATTTTAAAATAATAAATAATTTGTATATATTTAAATGATTTTTCAATATCATTAATAAATCTACTAAACTATATTAAATTTTCTAGACTCTTGAGCCAAGACATGAAGATCTACTTTGGGATTAATATGTATTTCTACAACAATGTAAACCAATACTAGACAAGTTAATGATTTTTAAGTTGGTTGTTATAAAAAAAAAAAACAGTAGAAGTTTAAAGTTAATAGTTATTTTTTTTCTTAATGATCAAGTTAAATTTTTTTGTATGAGTCAATATAACATGTGAGAAATAGGTACACCTAAAATTAAACATCTATTATTTATTTGGAAATACTGTTATTCTTTAACTAAGAGCGCCTTCGATAATTCAGTGTTACAGTAGCGCTGATTTAGCAAATAAAAATTTGCATTTTTTAATTCCTCACATAAACTCGCTGTTCATGATTGATAGTTTTTTAATTCGGAGTTACAATATTCTGTGGTAGAGTAATGAGCACGGACTAAGATCTTAGTCCGATCTTAGTCCGTGTAGCGAGTTGGGTTGGGCAAAGTAGATAAAAATATAGTAGGGTCTAATCACAGGGTTGCGTTCGAAAACTGAAGTCTGAACTCCAGTTAACTCGAGTCAACTATAGTTATTGATTAAATATTTAATCAATGCTATAGTCGATTTCGCGTCGTTCGAGAAAACGGTGTTAACTCTAAGGTTGCCGTTCGAAAACCTAGTGTTGTTCATTAGAGTTAACTCCACGATTTAAGACCTATTACAAAATTTAAAGCGAGGAATATTTTCGAGTGAACCTCGTAGGCATTTTGTAAAATATTGTCTGACGAGAAAGTTAAAGCTATTTAAAAATATCAAAAACTAAAATTTCCGTAATCTTTTTTTTCTGACAATATTTTACAAAAAGCCCATGAGGTTCACTCGAAATTATTTTTCTCGTTAAATTTGATAATAGGTGTTTAAATTCTAAATCTAATTTCCATTTTGAGTTTTATAATTTTGCTATATCGCCAATTAGATGGACGGAGACAGAAAATGCGGCCATCCTCTTAAATCATGGTTAACTCAAAAGAATTACCCAAAAGAAATCGCTAGATTTTTTTAACTCAACTGAATAATTATTATTCTTATCATATACAGATAACAAGTAATTAGTATTTATGTTCTTGCCTTATATAACCACATATAACCAACATTTTGTTAATTGTGTTTACTTTTTATATGCATTTTAAATTTTCACTGAAAATTTTTTCAGTCTTTTTCATTATGCGAGTGACAGTAGAGTTCAAAAACCAAGAACATAAAGTTTTCATTCCTAATGAATTACCTATATAATTATTTAAAATCAGGTGAAATAACATGATATTTATTGAAATCTCTCCATTAAACTAGATAATAAATTGGACCAAGACATATAACTTTATAATTTGTAAAAATTTGTACTCTTATTTTATTAAATGAAATACAGTTAACTAAATACATATTAAATATATTGAAAAATAAACACTTATCAAAAGATATTATCATTGTTCGAATATCAATTTATTGTTATGATGTCTATTTATTCTACATATTATATAACAGAATTCACAGATATGATAAATCATATAACCAATAAGATCTGTGAGAAAAAAAATACATTCTGTGATAATATATGATTAAAAAATAATAAATAATATACTAAAATTAAATCTGATTACAAAAACATTTGTGTTCCAATTAGGTATTTCTTATGAATTTATTATTTAATATGTATTATTGAAGAATTCCTAATTTATAATTATCTAAAACATTGAAAGCTAATAATTAGTTATTATTAATATTATTAAGTATCACAAATATAAATAATATTTTAATTTATTGTATTGTAAATTATAATGAATGTTCATTATATTAACTACAGAAAAATATTGAAGTATGTAATATTAATTTCATTATGTCTAAGTACGAGCTTAATTCATGCTACTTGTGTGTTTGTGATCAAGCTTATGATAATAAATGTCAATTGCGTCAACATATAAGCATTTGCAAATATGCCCAATATCATGAAACACAATGTGTAAATAATGATTTGGTACAATTGTCAACAATAAAAAGTGAAATCCAATCTATAAATACTAGACAAATAATTTACAAGGATCAATTAAATGAACGATTTAAATGTGGATGTGAAAAACGTTTCCAATCCAAAGGAGGTTACTACAAACATATAAAAAAATGTAAATTACGTCCTGAACAACAGGTTGTAACTGGTAAAACCAAATGCAATGAATCTGGATGTTTACTAACATTCAAGTACATAAGAGACTTAAGACAACATTTAAATGAGAAACATAAAATTAAATTTGATGTTGAAGAAAAAATATTTAATAGATACTCTGGTAAGTTATTTTAAATGTTGAATTACCTATGTTTCTTGGAAATTGTAATTACATTCATATAAGTATTAAAAGGAATTTAATAATTTTAATCTTGAATACTTTCCCACTAATAATTCATTGATCATACTTATTAAATACAGCATTAATAACATACGCTACTGGATATTGTTTTGTTATTATGACTAGCCTCATATTAGTTATAACTATAGGTAGAGTTTCAAGACAGTAGCATCATTTGGACCAAGCAAATTATATATTTGCGTATTTAAAATTAAATATTATAGTCATTTTGCCTGTGTAATAGGTAGTGGTTATTAGTTTGTGCCTTTCACTGGTCTACTTAAAAATTAAATTTTTACTATCTAAAATCATAATTCATACCTGTGCCACTAGGTACCTACTATTATATTAGAAAATAAGTGAGTTATTTTATTTTTGCTGTATTGAAAATTCCAGATAAGCCTGCATAAAAATGTGTATTAAAAAAAATATATATATATATTGAAATCACATCACTGTTTCAAGATTTGAAGTTTGAAATTTAAATTAATTATACCTAGGTATATTATTTAATAATACAAGACGACCAACATTTATTGCAGTGCGTTATAACAAACACGAACTGTGAAAGAGATGATCTTTATAAAGAACCAACTGATGAAGTAATAAAACTGATCCAATATTGGCTCAAAAAAGGAATTTGAAACAGATGACTGATACAAAGAATTTAATAATAATAATTTGGTGTTTTTATCATATACCTAGTATTTAAAAAGTAATAAAATGAATGAAAATAAGTTCTTAAATGTAATAATAAACAAAATTGTGATTGTTAAATGTTGACACATACAGTAACGTTTTAAAACATATTAGGAAAAAATAGTGATGCTTTTTATCATTTTGTAATGTGATGAAAATCTAGAAGAAAAAATCTAGATATAAATAGTGAAAGTTTATCCATAACATAGCCTTATACTATTATCAGTCTGTTCCATAGTCCGTTTGGCACTCACTCCTTATACAAGCGAAAAATTTGTTAATTTAAGCCGGAATGCTTTGGTAATACACCGGTGGGTGAGTATATAGCTATTCCAATTATTTTACCAGATTGCACAAAAAGAAAACCAATAATTAATGATAGGTTACAGGGAAGGTGTGTTATAAACTATAAAAAAGGTGGGAGTAGTAAATTCATTAAGTTTTTTCACCCTAGCAATGAATGATACAGTGCAAAAAAAGTGAATAAGTTCACATACTTTTGTATTTACTACTGTTGAATTTAATTTACACTAGTTTAAAGTGACAAATTTCTTGGCGATAGTGTAGGGTAATCAGTCAAAATATTTCCTGTCAAAAAAATATCTTTTCAATGAAATACATATTTTATTAAAATTATAAAATAAAATAAACCTTATTGCAGCAATTCAAGATTATTTCCTAAATATTTTACATCTTTTAATATTGTATTATTGAATTATTATTAAAAAGTATAATTGTTATATATAATTAGTAATACATATATTATAGGTATGTTTTATTTGGCATACTACAGTGTTTTGTATTCTTTTAACTGACTACGATAATTTTGTGTCGAAATATTATAGCCAAGTTAATATAATTCATAAATTAAAATGTTTTATTTATTATCGAATAATATATTTATTAATACCTAATATTTTCTATATCGATAAAAATAGTGGTGTTATTTCAGGTATAGACTCTAGGTAAACATTTTTACTGGCTCCTTTCAAACAATAAAAATTCCTTGTAAATAATCAAAAAAAAAAATTCTTAATCCACTTTTTTCTGAATTTTACCAACAAAACTAAACTAATTTGACATTATTATTCCCAACGATCAGCCCTTTAAAAATTTGACGAGGCAAACGGATAAAATAATAATTTATTATTTATGTTTATATCTAGTACATAAATAAATATATAAATATGTGTGTATAAATTAGATTTATTCTCAATTATGTATGTATTTTATTGTTTTTTAGACTTTTTATGCTGGAAAGAAAATTATGAAACTGAAACCCGCAGTTGTTTTTATCATCGTAAAACTGAAACTCGTAGTGGACGTAGAATAGAATATTGGTATTGTAATCGTTCAGGAATTTACCAGAGCGCATCACAAGGTCGAAGACGAAAATTAAAATCACAAGGGATTCTTAAAATTAATAATAATTGCACATCTTCATTAACACTGACTATAAATAAAATTGAAGGTGCTGTTCAAGCTATTATACATCATACACATTATGGCCATGAACTTGATCTAGTACATTTACGAATTTCTAAAAGTGATAAACAAGAAATAGCTTCCAAACTATTACAAGGTGTTAAAGTTGAAGATATATTGTCATCATATAAAGAAGATGGATTATCTAAACAAATTGAACGAAAGCATTTGATAAAACGTAGAGATATATTAAATATTTCAAAAAAATATAATGTTAATATTTTATCGCCAAAAGTACATAAATCATTAAAAAAAAACCAAAATGATAAACTGGACACAGATAAATCTCTTCATGATAAAAACTCTTATCAAAATACAATTGAAATTAAAAATAGACATATTGTTGCTACTCAACTACCTTTATCATTTGTAAATCAAATTTATGATAATTTTTGGAGAATTTCTATAAGAAATAATCGAATTCCAACTTCAAATACATTAAAGGAAAATATTTACAATGTTACTAAAACCAATGTAACAAATTGTAGTAATGATTGTAAAGTTTTTTGTAACTATTGCAATATTTGCAATCATTCATACTCTTGTACATGTCCAGATTATTCAGCAAAAAACATTATTTGTGAACATATTCATTTGGTTGTACTCTTTCAAGCAACTACAAATACTTCCCAGTATGAAGAGAACATAGAAATACCTATTACTAACAACCAAGATCATACAGCATATACACAAAATTGTACAGGATCTTTTATTTTAACAAGACCTATGGAAAGTGGCAGTTCAAATAAATATAAATCAGAAAATAATGATTATATATCCAATGCATCAAATATGAGTTTAGAAACTAATAGAAACATTAAAACAAGATTGGAAAAGTTGTTGATGAAGGCATTAAAACAAGTCAATGAATGCAATAACTATGATTTGCTGGAAAATATAGAGAAACAAATTACTGATATAACATACAATTTAGATACAGATTTATTACGAAAATAAAAAAAATTTGTTTTAATATAATAAATATTTATTATAGGTATATATTTTTTAATTTAGTATCTATTTTAGTATGGAAAATATAAGTTTTTTTTTATAAATAAATAAAACAACAAAACTTATACCTATGAGTATAATTTCATTAATTTTATTGTTACATATTTTTAATCGTACATAATTAAACATACATTCTATTTATTAATAGAAAAATATATCAGTTTTCATAACTTAATGTTGATCAATCCTATCCAATGCTTCTATAGTTAGAACACTATCTCCTCTTATAACCTGTAAATAATTAAGATAATTTATGATTAATATGACAAAATAATAATATTCAAAAGATCAATACATAAGTATTACATACCACCATGCCGATACTATTTACAACACCATCTTTAATTTTTTCAACGGTTTCATCTAAAACGAGATTCATAAATGGATCGAAACCACGTAGTACTCCTGCTACTTGTCTGTTGGCATTTAGTTTTACTGTAATAAAAATAAAATATATTGCAACAAGTACAGACTGATTAAGTTCTCACCCACTCGGAAAATATTCATATCTATATTTTTTCTAAACATATAAGTTTTCTTGAATTTTAACTTAATAATATGTTTATAGAATTTACTAATAGAATATTTAAAAAATAATATTTCATAGACCAAGTCACCTTACAAATACTGTATATTATGTCAAAAACGACTGTTTTTAATTCCAATAACACAGTTTACTCCAAAAAAATTTAAGTATATAATTTTTAGAATTTGTTTCAGAAATGTACAAGGAATATTTTTAATTTTTACTGTAATAATAGTGCTTTGGTTTAAAGAATCAAAAATATTGTCTCCTATAGATTTATAATAAGTAAACATGTTTTTAGCAATAAAAATCATCAGTCTTCTTAAAAATCTAGAAATAATGAGTTTAGATATAATTATTGATAACATAATATACTATGACAGGCATATTTCAATTATTTGTAGTCTTTTTTTGTTTCAGTTTTCTTTAAGTTTTCTAATAAATTAATAATTTAAATATCTATTATTCTTATAAAACATGGCATACTTATAAATAATATTATTATAATATATATTTCAGTATTTCATTTTAGTAACTTATTATATAATATCATAACATGTTTATAAATTTTTTTCTTTTAATTTCTCTTTCTATGAATTTTGAACGATTTGTTCATAAAAAAAACTTTTTCTTTCAAATTGATGCCCCATTTTTGTAAAAATTAGTATTCCTGAAAAATCCTACATAGATACTTCACTAAGTTTTAAAATCTTTTTCATTTTTTGTTCTACATTAAAAATTGTGACCTGCAGGTTGCCTGTGGTCATTCAAAAAAAGTTTCCTTTCATCAGCCACTCTACTGCCATTTTATTTTAAAATGACTTTAAAAAAAATTTTCTTGTATTTTAAGACTTATGTTAACATGTATAAAAACAGAATTAAAATATATTAATTCATTTTTCTTAAATAAATTGGAGAAAATGACCCTTGATTTTGTAGCATTGAAAAACATTTACAAGGTAATTTTAAAACCAAAAGTTTAGTTCGAATTTGATCTTAAAATGTGTTTTTTAATATTTTTGAAATTTAATGAATATAAATAGACACATACCTATTTATTTAATAATTAAGGCATGATATTATCATAATATTTTACTGACAATTATACAGTCAGAAAAAAATAAACATAGTTTTAATATTTTATATTATTTTCATTTTTACTGATATTTAAAAATATTGAAAGTAACTTTATTGTAACTATAATATACCTAATACCTATACTCCGGCCTACGAGAGAACGACAGAATTTGTGCATCGATACTGACGGTCGCGAGTTGAGTGAGGCTCATTTCCTCCCACTACTGCTACTCGACGGTATGTATACAGCGCGCATGTTGTACCTACATTGTTTGATCGCAAAATAAAAGGCGCGGTGAACAAAAACTCAAACATATTGCAATCACTCTGTGTGCAAGACTGCCAGCGGCAGAGCACAGCATTCTACACCAACAGTTTAAGGTTGGTATGATATTCACAGATGCGCAGTGACAATTGTTCTCTCCTGGGCCGCAGTATATATATAATATATAAATTTATATGTACATATATATAGTTACCTATTAAAAAAGTTATCTTTATTCTATTTATGTTAAGAACTGTTCCAAGCTGTCGACTTGTTCATAGAGGCCATAATGCTTTATGGCATTGCATACCACCGTCAACAAAAATATTATAGCAGTCTAGTATATCAACAGCAAACTTGTAAAAATAACTTTAAATGAATTGTGGATACTCAGTGATTAGCGCACAACAGTATGATGCATTTTTATATAGCATTTGTTGGGTATACTCAGAATTTGTAATAGATAATCGGCTAGAAGGGAAAAACAAATTACATCATTTGACTGCCACCAACAAAAACTGGTCACTGCTCAAGATAGTTTTTAATGTAAATAGAGTATAATTACCTTTTTATTTTATAACAAGTAACGTAACTTAGTTACTTTTTAAAAGTAACTTATCAGATACTGGTAGATATATATACTTAAATTATTGAGACTTGGTTATTAATGTTATTATGTTATTGCTACACAGCATTTTAAGGGGTTTTGTATAGGTAAGCCATATAGACAATTTTTAGTCTTATAAAAATGAAAATTTAATAATTTTTTAAAATAGTTATGTCAGTACCATTTTTTTATTGTTATGTTATAATATTTGTTAAAAACATGTTCACGCTCTAAACATTATAACTACAACTTCTCTCTTTGTAATTGCAGAGTTAAAATATGAAAAAAAGAATATTTACTGTTAGACAGAAATAGAAAATGCAGGTATTACGGTGTTTTAAAGTGCAATGTTAAACTGCATTGATACAAAACTATGAAAACATCCATCACAATAGAGCATTTTTTTAAAATAACATAGTTTTAAATCTTAAATGAGGGGTTAAGTTAATCATTATTAAAAATTTTATAAACCGGATTGCCGATTTCCTACGATTTGTACACAGATTTCTAATCCTGTCTTAATAAATTACATAATATTTTTTGTAATTATAATGACCATTTCCATTAGTATAATATTATGATATTGTTTATTATTATTTGTGTTCATTTAATTTTATTAATCAAGCTTGTTTGTCTGACAACTGTGAGTAATGAGTATCATCAAGTACAATTTTCAGTTTTGTATTCTGCATGATATTGATACACTATTCAATTAACGCTGTCTAAAAACCCAGACATCTGTTTTTTTTTCGCGCATAAGTATAGATGTTTGTGTTATCAATGCATACTCGGATAATGTGTTTAGTGTGCAGGAATGTAAGTAAACTTATAAAAAAAAATGCATTACCGTGTATTGTATAATATAAATACGGTTCAATAACGGGCAGTGGCAAATGTATATTTAATTTGTTCCTTTAATATTTATTTCACACAAAAATTCAATTTTTTTTTTTATTATAAGTGGGCAAAAGAGGATACAATTTTAAAACGCTGGTTAGAATTGGAAGCAGTTCACTTGTTTGATATGATACTAGCAGTGGCGAATCTTGAGGTCATCATTCTAAGGGGGGTGGGGAAGGGTCGAATTTTTAAAAACTTAATTTAAATACTTTAAAAGAGTAACAGTATTAATTTTACTTATATTCTTTCCAAGACTATATTTATTTTTTTATTTTTTATAAAACGAAAACATGTAACAGATGATAATGATTCGACGGAGATTGGTATTCAAATATGTATTTAAAGTATTTAAATATGTATATAGTAAAATTTAGAGGTGAATGTGGGTCGGCGGTTCACATGCTTTTGCAATTTTACAAAAGACCTTTTTTTTTGCTTATTTAATGTTTTTTTTTTTTTAAGTGAAGTTTTAGGAAATTTTTCCTTAAGGTGGGCAGGTGTCTTACTTTGGATAGTTCAATCGATTGACAAATATATTTCGGCACCACTGCCTACAAAGGTACCTAAATGTAGGCTATTTTTTAATCTACCAATGATTAGTTATAGTTTAGTATGCATTCTACAGATATAATTAAATTATATAAATATAAAATATATATATATAAACTATAAATGTCATGTCAAGATTGTACCAGCATATCATTTTGTAAAATATACATATTATAGTCCAGTCGACAGGTAGTTTCAGATGGAAAAAGGTCAGAAGTTAATGAAACTTTGAGATTTTGTTCAGGGATAGTTAATTAATATTTTCTCAAGTTTTGGACCTCAAGGACCCTGTGCGAAAAGAGGGAAGGGGGAAACTGCAAAATTTTCGACCTTCCTCAATAACTTTTTTCCCTTATGTATAGCACAAAAGAATTTCCATATTTTTTTATAGAACGTGAAATTTCCAACAATTTTAACTATTCAAACATGTTTGTATGTTAATTTTTTACTGAGAATTGTAATTATGGTTCCTGCTTTAAGTCACCAACATTTAATATGTCCCTTACCTCACTCTCGCTAACCCCTTCATCGTCAGAACCCCAATTCGCAAAAGCTAACTTTCTTCTCTGATGAAAGCCAACCATATTTACATCATGTTGGTATTGATATTTGTTACTTTTTAGATCAATATCCCTCCTCCTCCACTACATCATAATTATCACAGGGCAAGTAAAAAAAAGGCGTGGTCCTTTCTTGAAAAAATTAATGTAATTAACAATATTAAGTTATTTACATGTTCATATATATAAATGATTGATGAATTTAGAAAAAAAAGAATGCGGGTTGACTATAATATAGAAACTAAATTTTTACATCATTGGTAAATTCAAAATTTCATACTAAAAAATGGAAAAATATAAACAATAAATATAATATTATATTTATTTAATTTTTCTAAAACATGAATCTAAAGGTCCTGTTATTTCTTTATGTTTCATTTTAAAATAATAAATTTGTTTATTTTGCAATATAAATGAAATATAAGTGATACTTATAGTAAATATCAAAAATAAATACATTTACTATGCTAATACCACAGAGGCACAGAATATCTATCAAACTTTGATGAGGAAATATGATAGCAGTGGCTCAGCGAAGACCAACCACAACCTGTGCACTCCAAGGTCCTTATTTTGTGTTTTCATCTGCTCGGATTGGGAAAACGGAACGTAAGAAGAGTTGTAGAATAAATGGGCAATATGAACAGTCATGGGGGGAAAACAATCATCGACATTTTATTATATTTGTAGATTAAGAGGATGCTATACCCGCATTTTCTGTCTCCGTCCATCTAATTGGCAATATAGCAAAATTATTCAACACAAAATTGAAATTATGGCATTTTGGTTAGATTTAGAGCTTGAACACCTATTATCAAATTTAACGAGAAGAATATTTTCGAGTGAACCTCATGCGCTTTTTGTAAAATATTGTCAGAAAAAAAAGTTACGGCATTTTTAGTTTTTGATATTTTTAAATAGCTTTAACTTTTTCGTCAGACGATATTTTACTAAATGCCCATGAGGTTCACTCGAAAATATTCCTGGCTTTAACTTTTGTAATAGGTGTTTATACTCTAAATTTAACCTAAACGCCAAAATTTTAATTCTGCGTAGTGTGATTTTGCTATATTTTATCTGTTAGATAGACAGAAACAAGAAATGCGAGTGTAACATCCTCTTAATATGGACGTTATTATACCCGCGTTTTGTTGCTTTTAAGCTATTTTTAAGTGTATTATATCAAATTCTTGACTGACGAATGTTGTAAACAGGTACCTATTAAATTTACAGATGAAATAAAATCTGTTGTACGTATACCTATATCTATTTTATAATATTTCAAACTTCAAAGGATTAGATAAAAAAAACTGAGGGGGGCCAACTCGGGGCTACTGACTTTTCTTAGGGGGCCAGGTCCCACCTTGGCTACGTGCCTGACTATATAGCCACAGAACAATACAGAAGTGTCACTTAAATTGATAAGAAATTCATGTGTAACTATCAGCCACTTGATATATTAAGTTATGTTCAAAATCCTCGAGTACCACAATATTTTGCGGTTTCCCACATTCCGCTGGCCTATCAAAGTGTGGTATGACGATCCAAAATAATCGTTATCATACAAATTTGTTTGGCACCTAAGAGACGTATGATCAAAAAAGAAACCAATATAGCAGCTCAGTATATATTTTAAGGTCACAGAATAATTTTCGTTGAGAACAATAGAATAGGGGACAGTGACGTAGATCTGATATAGTGTACTTAAATATATTATAGTACATAGATAATGTGTCTGAAACCTACGATTGTACATTAATTAATTTACAATCTTGCTGAAATCGGCCGTAGTATTTTAAATATAATAATAGCGTCATATTTTGGGATTATCCGTTGTTTGGTATAGGTATACATTATACATTACATTATAGTATACATTATTGATATACTTGTATTATAATAGTAAAATATAATTTCCAAAATTACAATTGTATTTGTAATTTAAATTTACACTATCATACCTATATACACTCAAGTAATATCTTGAAACGCATTTACAAAACATCTAAGTGTTTATGAACTTAATTTAGATATCCATTATCGCCAGTTTAGTCTATAGACTATAATATAGATTTAATACCTATAATCGTCATTGCACTAATATACCGTGTGTTGACGAATGAAGTAGATATAATATTGTATAGTGTATCACGTAGTCGCTCCTTCCCTATATAGAATATTTTTATTAAGTGGTTTTTTCTAAGTATCTATACTTGTTTTGAAATACTATATCGTTTGGATGATTATAAGTGAAAATTACGATTTTAGATTCTGTGAGGATTTACAATGAGTTTTTTAAGTAGGTATTTACTATAATATATTAGTCGTTAAAAGCAATTTCACATTTAATATAGTTTGTAGGTTATTTTATTGATTAAAAATTAAACGCGGATCGTTTTTCGAATTTTTCAGTAATTTTATTTCTTGCATTTTACGAATTCGACATTTTTGTGTAAATAATGAAGCTTTGAGTCATCTTTCGAATACTTTATTTTGCAATTTGTTACTGTTAAATTAATAACACTATATTATACTGGTAATACAGTCGTTACTTTTTTGTAAATATTATCTGTAGTCTGGTAGTGAAATTTAATTCAAACTTATTTGCTTCTATAAAAATATTTACCTTTATGTATACTTAATATAATATATATACTATTATAATAATAATATATACTTTAGGTTATTAATTCAAGGAATGGATCGGTATAACATACAGTGTCTGATATGCTACGTATGAATCTGTTCGAGTATTGTATTCATAACTAATTCAAAAGTCTTTTAGAAGCAACTTTAAATAATGGAGGAAAATCAATATTGTTTTGTGTTGTTGGATTAATAATACTATTGATTAGATTGAATATTTTATATTGTTATAGTTCAACGATTTTTTTTCAACAGACACGTCCTATTGATTTTTTTCAACATTAAATTTGTATTGTGGTTTTTTAAAAAATATATTTTTGTGTACCTACTCAGTATAATCACTAAACATTTTACATTTATTTATCTAAAAAAAACTTGTGAATTCAGCAACGTGTTTTAGATTATATTATTAATGTACTTTCAATAATTATTATTTGAAATACTATATATCTAAATTCATGCTTGAAATTCAAGATGATAAAAATAAAAAATCGCAAGTTAGATAATGTTTATTTAATATATTTAGTTGGGTATATGTAACAAACATTATATACTCGTAAATTTTGGCTTATGGATAACGTATATTGTATACTCGTGTATATCTTCAATAAAGATATAAGAAAGAGAAAAATGTATACATTAAAAATAATGTTTTAATAACAATTCTTTTTATTATAAATATATTAATATGTATGAAAGAATCAAGAGGTATGTATACCATTATGTGGATGTTCCAACAATTTCCAAATTATATATAAATAAACGTAAACCTGCAAATTGACGGATACGTCTGTTTGAATTAACGGATATGTCTGTTTAAACTCGTGTTTCATTAAACTTTAACGATAAGTGGTAATTGTGATAGCAGTGTAATAGCTGGTGTACTCAATCGTGCGCAAAATACTATTATCACATAATTTTACCATAATTATTATCAAGGTGCGTTTACCAACAAATTAAACACCAACAATTTATTCATCAAAATTCCGATATTAAGAAAAGTGGACGTATCCGTCTTTTATTAATAACTTTTAAGCCGATTATTTTATTTTACATATAAGCATATCGATGTGTAACAACAACTTTGTTTAACCGTTCACGTGAATTTGATCGGTTTACCTATTGACTATTAAGTTTAACTACCTATTGAAAATAATATAAAATCGGAAAAAAATAGTTTATTGGCTCTCATGCAGATCAAACGTTTTTACGGCCAGTTGTCTGTTAGCCGTATTATGGTGGGGGGGGAGGGTTCTTAAACCCTTTTCATACTTTGAATGTATAATGGGTTTAAAATAATTTAAAATTACGCTCATATCATAATACATATGTTCTAACAAATCATTTTTTTTTTATCATTGACTAGCTGTACTATTTCTGCAGGGATGGAACTAGGATTTTTGGCGCCCGGAGAAAATGTTACGCCCTCCCTATCATAGACTAATGATCATCCCATTACACATATTTTTTGAATAATCGAAAAAAAGTCATTCGTATAATTTCCCCAAAATTCGGCATACCTCGTCTCCCCACCTTGCGCCGGTACTGATTAAAATATTTAGATATATTATAAAAAAATAGGTTTTCAAATATTTTACGCCCGGGGATCAATCCCCGTCTCTCCCCCCTCCCTGTTTCAACACTACATATATGTGTAAAAATAATGAAACGGTATTCTATGATATATATATTTTTATATAAATTCTATAAAGGAATAAAAATATACATTTTATGATTCAATATATTATAGTAATTTATTAGAGGAATTGGACAATTGACCGATAAGATAATGGACCGACACGGAATCGGGGCCGTATCCATTTTCCTCCAAAAAAAGGTCTATTCCATTCTTAGCCACTGATTATATACGTTTCTAGATTGTCCATTTTCTTCCTAAAATTTTGGAAACGCTAATTGGTAGATATTTATGTTTATATTATTAGTTATTTATTTATGTTGTATAATTATTATTAATCTAATAAAAATAAGAAATAACAACAAAAAAATAAATAAAAACATATCAATTAATTACTATATTATATTATTGTTATATTTTTATTTTCCTTAAATAATTCGTCATAAATCTAGTATACTTACTTAAATATTCAATATTGATAATTAATAAATAATATGCTGAATTTCTAAAATAATATAAATACAAATTTTACTTGATTTTTATTTTAAATTGTCATTTTTATATATTTTGTTTTTGTAATAATATCGACGTAAAAAACTAACAAGTATACCTATAGTATATAAGTGTATTACCTATTATTTTATTTTAATGCAAGATAAATAAATAAATACATTTTTTTGGAGGAAAATGGAATCTGATTTTTGGAGAAAAATGGTCCACTTTCTGTCGGTTTTAACAATTCAATCATTGTCACATGGCTAAAATCGTAAACAACGAGGTGATAAAGGTTTACCTAGATACTTCTATATTTTATATACTATTATATTTTATATTTGTATAATTATATACTTATTGTGTACTTATTATTTGTTATTTAATTTTCGCCGGTGTAATTTTCGTAATATATTGATACAAATTTTTTTCGTTATTCAAAAAATATACGTAGAGATTTGAAACTTTCAATAATTACATATATTACTATTCTCTTCCCACGCTGATATTTTGACAAGTTTTGGGCTATTAATAAATATTTGCAATTTTTGTGTATTATGTTCAACGCAATACAAGATTTATTATTAATAATTCAAATTAATTAAATTAATTATAAAAAATAATTTAATCTCCAATTATTAGAACTTTATTATTATCAATTTATTCAATTTTGCATATATATTGCTTTATTAGGATTTGACAAAATTCAAAAGTGAGAAAAAGACTAAAGTGTTCCTTCTTAAAATCCATTGCCGAGTCCATAAACACTTTTTGGTTTTTTAATTTTTTAATTTTAATAACTCATCACGTAATTGATCACAAGTCAATAAATCACCAATACTTATCGGAGAAGACATTTGTCTATGCTTTCCGCTTTCGACTAAAATGTAGCTATGAAACAGTTGAACGTGCAAACATTAAATACTTTTGATCGGGTTTCGACGCGTTCTCGTGCGTCGAAGTCGTCCGACCGCGATCGATCCGTGTAAACCCACCTTTAGAACGTGTCTATAAACTCACGACTAGTGCGTTTAGTATTTCGGCCGTGCTGCTATAACGTGTTGCTCATTTTTAAACGAAACCGATTCGTTAGGATGCGGCGGCCTCATGCGTCTGTAGCCATGCGGTGACGACCGCTTCAGAAGCAGTCCAACGCACAAGACGTGCGGCCAATTTGTCACGTTTGCACGTTTGCCAGTTTGCGACTCGGTCAAAATGTAAAAAATTTTATTTACCAATTGGGTAAGCCCAGCTGAACTGCAGCTTATACGTAAAGAATAAATAATTAAAATACACTAATTTAAAATTTAAAATTTTTCTATATTTTTAAGATACATAGTAGGTACATTATTATTAAACCATAATACAAGTAATTATAATCATATAGTTTGTATAGTTGGTTTTTTTCACTAAAATTAGTAAATTAATTGTATTTGAGTGTGTTATCACAGTTGTTTTAATTTAAAATGTATTTATTAATGGTATACAGAGACGTATTTAGAAATTTGGCGTCCGGGTGCTAATGTCTTTCCGCCCCCCCTCCCACAAAAATGATTTGACTTTTTCCACCTACTGAGCGCGTCGGAGCTTACCTTCCAGTAACCACCCGTAGGCCATAATAATAGCCTTTACGATATCGTTATATTTTCAGGCGCTTTCTAACTTATTTGTTTTTAATATATTTGTATTCTCTAGTGGAACCAGTTCATATTGCCTATTTAATCAAAAATATCCATTAAACAGTTTTTAGTTGTTAGAAAAAGAAAGTACAGTTTAAACTTTAAACATTATATTATCTTTATAAATTAGTCACAAATATAAAACATGTTTATTTATTAAAAAACAAAATAAAAATGAATCAATAAAAAATGTTAATAGGTACTCTTATAAAAATAAAAAATATATATATTATAAAAAAATAACAATATATATAGTAAATAAGTATATATTATAAAAAATAATATAGAAATATAGAAAATGTGCCTAGAGTATTCAGTAAATGTTTGTAAAGTAACAACTAGTTTCGACCCATAAGTCATCATCAGGTTACAATGAATAATAAAAAAACGAAAAAACGAATACAAAATAAATATAAAATAAATAAACAAAATACATATAATATATATGATTGTTTCTTATTATACATAATATATTCTATGTATTTTGTTTATTAATTTCATATTTATTTTGTATTCCTTTTTTCGTTTTTTTATTATTCATTGTAACCTGATGATGACTTATGGTCGAAACTAGTTGTTACTTTATAAACATTTACCTACTGAATACTCTAGGCACATTTTCTATATTTCTATATTATTTTTTATAATATATACTTATTTACTATATATATTGTTATTTTTTTATAATATATATATTTTTTATTTTTTATTTATTATTATTACAAAGCAATAGTTACAATTTACATTATTTTTTTACGAGTTTTAAAGGAACTATACTCGTCGATTATGTCATCATACCGTAAACTTTTTGTGATGTCTGATTCAATATTTAATATAGCCATATTGTTTAGTCGTTCATCGGTCATTCTCGACCGCAAGTAACTTTTGATTAGTTTTAATACACTAAATGATCACTCTAAAGAGCAGTTTGATATGGGACAACATAGGTACATTCTCAGAGCAATATTCACATAAGGGTATATGTCTTCAAATCCTTCATTTTTAATTGTTAGACACATCTCTATAATTGATTTTGGTAATTTTTCTTCAGGCAAAGTGTGTAAATGGCTACGAAAATGTATACATTCATTTGGAAATGATAAATCCAGATCTGTCGAATAATGACTTCTTAACCGTTCAGATTTTTCTCTAACTTCACTTATGCTTAATTTGGTTATATTAAAGAA
>JAIPRL010000132.1:178268-204443 GCA_025469235.1 Pemphigus obesinymphae
ATATTGTCAGAAAAAAAAGTTACGGCATTTTTAGTTTTTGATATTTTTAAATAGCTTTAACTTTTTCGTCAGACGATATTTTACTAAATGCCCATGAGGTTCACTCGAAAATATTCCTTGCTTTAAACTTTGTAATAGGTGTTTATACTCTAAATTTAACCTAAATGCCAAAATTTCAATTCTGCGTAGTGTGATTTTGCTATATTATCTGTTAGATAGACAGAGACAAGAAATGCGAGTGTAACATCCTTTTAAGAATAATATTACCTTTTAATCTAACAAATGGCACTGAAGTATTTTTCCAAATTTTTGGCGACATTTTGTAAATACAGTAATACAAAAAAGTACGGCCCAAGGGGGGATCGCCCTATTGCCCCCCACTCAAATCCGCCATTGGATACTGATGGTAGATATTTTGAATTTGAAAGCAATGATAAATAATTTCTTTGATAAAAACTATTCTGAACGCTGTTTGATGTGGTACCTACATTAAATTACGGTTAAAATTTGATTTTATAATGTTAGCATTTTATATTATTTCAGCATATGTCCATTATCCGAATAGACATTCCATTTTAACCAGATACACACTTTGTTAAATTTAATATCTTAGTGAAAATTAATTATGATATAAAGTTTTTTAGTTTTTCATAAATATAAAAATAGGTATCTAAATTGACTTTATTATGCATATTTTATAATATAGTCTACTAAATTTCAAAAATATAAAATACCTAATAAAAATGCCCATATACCACAAATTTGCATTTTTAAATGCATGCACACTAGACTCATTGTCCAGGTAAACTTTGATAACACAAACAACCGTATCCGGAAAGAAAACCAAGAATTCTGGGTCTCTAGACACAGTGTTCAATTAACCTTATTTTATAACTTTTAAATTAATAAATTTATAACTGTTTAAATTTTTTTTTAGTGTACCAATAATAGTAAAATATTCTTACATTGTAATTTCTTGTCCAAATATCTGCAAAACAAACAAACGTATAAATATAAAAACACATTCTCAAACAAAATATTATTTTATATTCTATATATAGTTTTTAACTAAACACAAATTATAAACTACAGTGAAATAAAATAATAAATAAAAAACATAGTTTAATAAATAATTAAATTTATTAAGGTAATATTATATGGGGATCGAGTGGTCGAAACAAGTAGGCGTTTGAGGTCCCCGGTTTGACTACCAGGTAGTATATAAGGTAACTAACGAGATTTATCTCACTGGTAGCATCTGATCTCTAGTACAAGCTGGCTTTAATTACCAAACCCGATCAACAATTTAGTAGCTATGCTTGTTAATTGTTGTAGCCTGAGTTGTAGCTATTAAGAACCATCTTTGACTCCTCTAATATGTGATGAAGGTATAATTCTGAGCATGTTAGAGTTTGGGAAATAAGAGGATGTGAAATCGTTCATTTAAGTTTAGGGTAATATTATGTGTTAATAAATATTAATTTTTAATTTAATTTGAAGCAATTTTCACTATTTTTTATTTCATAAATTTTTAAATAGAAACCTAAATACATACAATTTTAACTCCACATTCCAAACCCGGTCATTGTTAATACCTATATAAAATCGAATATTGAACCAAACACCAATAAAGGTGCTTTTATATCCTAAATAAAAGACATGGTGGAAAAATAAAGAATAATACATAGGTAGTCCATTGATTTTCTACTTTAAATCCAAATACTTAAATAATAAACCGTTCATTCAATATTTACGCAAAACTACCTATTCTAATTCAGAATATGAAGTTCTAATAAGTTGTATTAAAAATTGAATAGGTCGGTCTACAATAGATAAATAGAAAAATTAATTTGAAAAATATACAATAAAACAATGCAAATTTTATAATTTACCTTTTTAACTCTGGAGGATGTGCTTTACTCATGATTATATTACTATAATAAACACTAGGTATACACTAAAAAATAATTTGATTTTATAATGTACAAAAAGTTCTGAAAATGTACAGAAAAGTTTTCGAATATAAATTCAAAGGTATTCGTAATTAAACGTAAACTTTCGTACCTAAAAGTAAATCGTAATATTGTAAAAAGAAAAACAACAAACTTCCCGGCTACAAATTCAAGGAGTGTAAAATGTTGTTTATATCTATAAAATAATCGATATTTTTAGTTAAAATAAATTGAATTATTATCTAGTTAATTAAGTTAAATTTTTCACTAATAACCACATTATATTGATTATATTAATAATTATTAATGTCTTAAAATAAATATATAAGAAAAATTTACATTATTATACATATATATAAAATAGTTCAATATAATACTATAGTAATCGATATAATTAAATCGATGTTTATTATTCACAGCTTAGTAACCATTTGTTTATATTACAATCGTATTTCATAACATGTATGAAACTAGTAACGGAATGTTAGTATATGGTATAGTCACAAAATATAGTGTATAGTAAATTAACAAGGATTTTTTGTTTAATTATCTAAATATTTCATCATTTTGTCCAATAATTAACAATTATCTATCAGAAAATATAAATAAAAATTACTAATGTTCAGTTTTGAATTATAATCATTGATAATTTTGGTGTAGGTTGAATAAATTCATAAAAACAAAGTTAATTTAATAAAATCACAAAACAGAAAATTTATCATATCACACCGATTGGCTAAACTGTAAATTTAACTAAAAAACGTGATGTCAAGTTAGGTTATAAAGTACAACATTATTTTCCTTCTTTTTCCAAATTGTTGGAACAAACTAAATGAGTGAATTTCATAATATTTTTCTAAGCATATATGTAACTTACAATCCCTTTTGAAGCTAAAAAAAATAATCAGACAAAATGCCTTTATACAACTTTAAAAAAATCACGGTTGTTCCTACCGCAAAGGTAAAGTTAATGAATACCTACCTACATAATTGTAAAATATGCAAAATTTTTTAAATTAAGTACCTATATAATTGTTTTGTTTGTTTCAGGACTTTGTTAATATAATGTTATCTAAAACTCAGCGCAAAACTCCAACTGTTGTACATAAGCATTATAAAATATCAAGAATACGATCTTTTTATACACGTAAAGTACGATATACTCAGCAAAATTTTAATGAACGTCTATCCATGATTATTCAAGAATTCCCAAAATTAGATGTAAGTCATATATTAGATGTACCTATTATATATTTATTATTTAAGTAATAATTTATTATAATTTTTGTATAGAATATTCATCCTTTTTATGCGGATTTAATGAACATTCTTTATGACAAGGACCATTATAAACTTGCTCTTGGACAACTAAATCAAGCAAGACATCTTGTTGACAAGTACATTTTAAAACTAAAATCATATGTAGGCTAGTAAAATAAAAAATTAATTTTTGCCCATAGTGTTGGTAGAGATTATGTCCGTCTTATGAAGTTTGGTGATTCATTATATCGATGTAAAATGTTAAAAAAAGCAGCACTTGGCCGGTAAATTAATATACAGTTTTTTCATTAAATTGTAATTAATAATAAGTATGTTATTGTAATCAAAATAATGCAGGATGGCTACAATTATGAAACGACAAGCTCCAAATTTAGTTTATTTAGAACAAGTTCGTCAGCATTTATCACGTTTGCCCTCAATTGATCCATATACCAGAACATTAATTTTGTGTGGGTTTCCTAATGTTGGAAAATCCAGCTTCTTAAATAAAGTAATACTTTTCAAATTACCGTTTAGAATTTTCATTATTTTTAATTTATTTGTTGTTATAGATTACAAGAGCTGATGTGGAGGTACATTCATATGCATTTACGACGAAAAGTTTATATGTTGGACATACAGATTATAAATATTTACGCTGGCAAGTAGTAGACACACCAGGAGTATTAGATCATCCTTTAGAAGAGAGAAATGTTATTGAAATGCAAGCTGTTACAGCTTTAGCCCATTTAAGAGCTGCTATACTTTACTTCATTGATGTTTCTGAACAATGTGGTCATTCAATTGCAGAACAAGTTAAGCTTTATGAGTCTATAAAGCCATTATTTACCAACAAAGTAATTCACAAACTTTTAACTTATTATATTAGTGATATTGGTGTAAAAATTTAATATATAATATGTTTATGATTTATACAGATATTTCTTATTAGACTTATTTAATAGTATTTGTTCAACATTTTTATTCAAATAATAATATAGGAATAGGTAATACACATTTTACTTCTAAGAACTTTTTAATATTACAAGTTGCAACAAAAACTGATGAAGTTTAGTTATACTATTGATGAGGGCACTATTGAATAGTCCATGAATTATCAAACTGGGGAGAAGTAACAACATTTTAGGAAAAACTTAGACAATTTAAAAAACTACTGATAACACATAAAAAAAAACATTAAGGTTTCAATTCATATGTTAATTCAAGGGTTAAAACGGACAAATTGGAAATATTTTTAAACCTGAACCAAAAATTAGAACCCTTCTAAAAATCTAAACCATAAATCGAGAAAAAAAAATGATACCGGTTTAAAACCGAAAGTCTAAAGAAATCAAAAGGGTTTCAACCAAATTGTGGCGTAATTATCGTAGGTACGGTTACCTTAGGACAATAAACTTTTACTATCTCCCCGCCTCCTTTAACCTTAGGTGCATAGTTCATAAAAAAGACCCTTTATTTTTGCTTATTTTAGGGGGCACAAAAATTTGATTTGCATCGGCTATTCAACATATAACTAATTACACTACTGATTTTAATCCTTGGACTTCATTGTAAATCTAATATGCAATACTACTGCCTACCACAGTTAAGATGTACTATAATTATCTCATACAATAGTACAGAGGGCATAAACCTCAAAAATTTAAGAAACTCATAGAATAGTTATTTAAATAATATTAAATAGTTTTATAATCTATTCAAACTGGTTATTGATATTGAAGTAATCTATAGTTATTATGTATCAACCAAATAGTTCGATAGTATCCATCACTATTAATTACTATAGCTATTTTGTTAGACTACTATGTTGTATTGGTATGTGTAGGTATTCACTGCACATTAAGAGTGAACCCCATTTTCGAATGAAAACTTCCGCGAGGTAGGTTTGAATTTTACAGTGTTACCTACAATAAACAGTATACTGTATATGTATATGACAATAAATAAATAAATATTAGTACTCTATATGTCAATTTAGTATTGTTCGACTATGGTGAGGTTGTGTGGTGGAAAACAGTCTACGTCTGTGCGACGGTTTTCACTCTTTAAGTGCGTTGAGTACATATGTATCTTTCCATATATTTGTTACTGGGATAAAGACAACTTATTAATTTTGTTTATAATTTTATTTTTGTAAATTGTGGGCTACACAGAAAAACCTTAACCAATTTTATCAAATTTTGTCTATAATATGCATTATAAATTACAATATAAAAATACTTCAAAAAAATACATTTGTATGATTTTAAATTGTGTAAAAAATACAGTAGGTACATCGAATACATTGAAGGAGAAAAAATAATCAACATTTGTACTTACAAAGTTTTGCAGCATTGCGTAACTATTGTGTATTTACTTCATAATTTGTTGTTCTAGCCTCTCTTAGTAGTGTGTAACAAAGTTGATGTTACACCCATGGATCAATTAAGTGAAGCTAGTCGTGAAGCATTAAGTATTTTTGAGAAAAACAATGTGCCATTGTTACCCATGTCTGCTGTTACAGATGAAGGTGTTATGGATGTTAAACAACAGGTATTTTCAATACAAATAATATAATTATTTATTTTATTTATTTGTTTTCTATCGTTATTAGGCTTGTGATACTCTCTTGGCTTATCGTATTGAAAACAAAATTCAAGCTAAAAAAGTTGATTCAATTTTGAATCGTCTACATGTAGCATTACCTAAAACTCGAGATGAAAAAGAAAGACCTCCACATATACCTGGTATATTATTATTTATATCCTTATATATGATTGTTTTTTTTTTTTTACAAATAAAAAATGCATGTTTAGAAATGGTATTACAAAAAAAACGATTAACTGAGCTCCAAGAGTTTAAGAAAAAACTTGAGAAAAATTTGGAAGATGAACTTGGAGATGACTATATTTTAGACCTCAAAAAAAGTTATGATTTACCTGATGATTATAAATATGATATAATACCAGAATTTTGGAACGGTAGAAACATAGCAGATTTTATTCATGCAGAATTATTACAAGTAAAATACTAAAATATAATAAAATTACTTTATTTATGCATGTTGAATAGGTAAATTATTATTAGGTATATAATTATAAATATTTTGGTAATACTTAGAAAGTCGAAGAACTTGAAAAAGAAGAAACTCTCAGAGAAGAAGCTGGATACTATGCTGTACCCAAGATAGAAATAGATGAAACATTGCGAGAAATTAAAGAATTGGCACAAAAGATTAGAGATAGAAAGATTATAAACCGTAATGAAAGTAGAATAACTCGCCAATCGAATAAACCCGTAATACCTAGAACTGCCCCGGCTCAAGCACGTGGTCGTAGTGCTACAGATTTCAGAAGCCGTATGGAAGATCTTGGTGTTGATATGGAAGACACTGAAGAAGTATTAATTTATTACAATTAAATATATTTTAAAAATATAACATTATTTTATTTTAGGCTCATTTTACAAAAACCCGTGGTCGTGCTCGTTCATTATCTCGTTCAAGATCTCAGTCACAGACAAAAGCTAAAAAACCACGTCTGGGATCATCTATGCATCGTTCAACATCTACATCAAGAAGTCAGAGTAGATTACCTAGAAATGAATCTGGTGTCCGTGACTCTTCAGTAAGTTTCATCACTGTTGTATTGAATAATTAACATAAAAAATCTGATAATATAAATTATTAATAATATTTTCCTTTAGATGCAATTGAAACTTAAAAAAGTGGCGCATAAAGCAATTGCAAAGAAAGTCAAAAAACAAGGTCTTAAAGGTGAAGCGGACAGATTTATTGGAACCAAACGACCTAAACACTTGTATGCTGGGAAGAGGGGCATTGGTAAAACAGACAGGCGTTAATCTTTTTCCTTTATTCTTTATTGTTACAATTAATTATTTTAATTACTTTTTAAAATGCATTAAGAAGTATTATCATTGTAACTTAACGTATAAATGTTATTTATCTATTCATAAAATTTGAAAAGATTGAAATTAAAATGAATTTGATAAATTAGCCTACAATTTTTTATTGGTATTTTTGATTTTAGACAGTGTTTTTGTCTTAAATTAGATATTTTCTTATCTGTTTATCTATCATAACAATAAAACTAAGATCCCTTTACTTGAATAAAATTTGAATTTTGGCACATTAATTAAATTTAGAGTTTGGAACACCTGTTGCCTAATTAAATAATATTTTCAATAGCTATTGCCTTTTCTTGTCATATCTGACGACAAAGTAACAGCTGAAATAATAGATCTGCTATTAAATTATGTTGATTAAAAAAAAGGTGAGAAAAGGGGTTTGCTCTTTGTTTGGTAGAATAATGGTATAAAATTATTTTGAGCTTTATGTAATTTACATAAACTTACTATAAAAAAAAAAAAAATGTTTAATTATATGACGTCACAATATTATATAATACTATTTAAGCAATATATTATAGTAACCATGGCAACATTTTTGTTATTTTTCGTTATAAAAGATAATTTTCCTTTGTTTAAGAAAACTACTAGAAAAATTAAAATATAACCTCTGAAAATTACAATTTATAAACAAATTGTTATCAAAAAAATCATTAAGTACTTAATTAATTAAAATTAAACTTGCTCTCAAAGCCTACTTTTGTTTATTGGTAAAAATATTACACTATGTATTACTGGGAGCTGGTATGCACCATCAACTCTGATAGGCGATTACTAAGTTATGGTGCATGCAAGTCCGAACAGCTATACGGATTATCTTCTGGGATGAGTATGCATAGCCGAAATACTCCAGAAAAGTGTTCACAAAATGAAAGAACCTTACTACAGGAGAGAGAAACCTAGTTAAGAAAAGTAGTCCTAGGTTTTGAATGGATTGGTTTTTTGGTCGCACTTCTAAGATGAAGAGATCTATTTATCAGCCGACTTACAGGACTCGGTCCAAGGTGACTCACTTTAAATGTTCAGTGATCTAGCTTAAAACGAGCCACAGAAGCCAAGTGAGGGGGGAAAATCTCCCAGATACTAGTTTATCATTTGTGTACGAGAAGGTAGAGTCGTCTAGGCCATAATTGGAAAATATTGGGATCAATGGCGAATCTAATAGTTAAATCCTGGTTGGAAAATTAGTGGGGGTTCCAACACATAAGTTCAATACCTAAACCAAACCTAACCAGGGTCGGATTTATAGTTTGGAAACCTTCAATTTTTTAAAAAAATAAAAAAGTGTCTTTCGAAATGGTGGATGGCCCTGACTAAAAAGAAGAAACAAATAAAAGGTCTTGAAATCTATTTCCCCTACCCTAAATCCGGCAGTGTTACGAACTATTTTGTAAAAAAATGTGTGTGATTGTGACTTCCTGTCATAATAAATTTAATTATTATATTGGTACCCGGATTAGATAGGGCCTCAGAACAAAATTTAGCTGGGGACCCCGTCGCATTTGCCGACTAAACGACCTTTAGGTCCGCCATCAATGATTGATATTGATATAGCCCGCGGTTACCATGAATACCTATAAGTTAATTTGCACATATTATCTATATCGAGATCTATAGGTAGGTATGTTTCTAATAGTTTCTATTATATAGATATTATATCTGTATTTATATTTATAATAATGTATTGCCAAGTTCTATTAGATGCAGGATGCTAGATCATAATACCTACCTACCTATAGGCATATATATAAAGTTTCGGGATATTAGGTTTTCAAATATATATAGGTAGGTACCTATATGGTAAATAGCATAGTTCAACTTATAATATTATTATTATACCTATATATTCATATTATTAGGCATAATTTTTATTAAATTAATTTTTTAAGGTAAATTGAATTAACATAAATAAGAATTTCTAAATATGTAGTTATACCTCCTACCCATGTTGTTTATTTTACTACCTACATAATCAATACCAATATCAGAAGCATATTCAGAACTTATAAAACGTATTTTTGTGCCCGAAAACAAGATTGATGATCTTTTTGATGTTGGTGTGTATTAACTGTTTTCGATGAGGGGAAGAGGGTTGTTATTGACAAAAAATACGAGTTACTATTAAAAAATAGTGAGAAAAAATAAAATGTCATCTTTTAAAATTCTCAATACCTAGGTAGGTAGATAGATACTTTCGGATTAAATGTAATTTCTAAATAAGACCATAGTAAGTATGCTATACTATAGCTAATTCATAAAACTGGGCTAATATAAAAAAAAAATGTACCCTACAAAATGTACGCACCAAATAACGGAGATAGCCCTCCTATAGTCCTATACATACGTCACTGCATTTAATTAAATTAATATATTGCACCACACCTCAGGAATTTTCTCTTCGACTAATATACTTTATAAAGTTATTATTAGTCGAGTTATTAAACTTTTAAAAATAGGAAATTCAAAGTCGACTTTTAATCATTTTATCGAAAATCACTCATGTAAAAATTTTGATAATTTTAAGATGTTTAAATTTTTATAGAGGTCATCAAATGCTAAATTACTGAGTTTCTCAGAAACATGTATCTCCCGCAACACATTTGCATAATTTTATTTATAAATATATTTTCAAAACCTTCACAAAAAAATATGTTACTGGTATAGGACTATTTTTTAATTACCTACTGGCTACTTCTGAAATAGTGAAGTGTATTTAAATATTTTTCAATTTTTTAAAAATAGCCTTAACATTGCCCATACAAAACCCCTAAAAAGCGATTGTGTGGCGTCCTCTTAAACCCACAATACCATAAAGGATATTAAATCCCCTTTGATACATACCAACTACCATGACAAAATATTTTATTAATAATATTATTTTGTCATGCCAACTACATCATTAATAGGTACATTTTTAAATCCCTGAATAATTCAATTGATTTTTTATTCCAAAGAAGATATAAATATATATATAAATTTATTAAATATATTGCCATTTTATAACCAAGGAGTATATAATTTCTTCAATGAAATCGGAGAACATAAAATAAATTTGAGTTGTGTCACCTGCTGACACTGTTGTTATCTCTTTTATGTCTTTTGATCCAGTGTCTGTGTTTCACTGAGCACTGATAATGTTTTTCCTTTAAGTTTTGAAAAAAAAACCAGGACATTTATTGTTACATTTTATGTGCACATTTTTGTACAAATTTTAATTATGTTTTATGAATTTGAAATACTAGGGTATTTAACGTACGGTTGAAAATGGTGAAGAAAATATTATGCGAATACTGTAATATAACGTTTGCAGACAATTTATCAAGTCGAAACCTACATTTAAACAGCAACGCTCACCACAAAAACAGAAGCAATTATTATTCGCTATATAAAGGTATATAAAACCTTAAACAAATTTAGGAATGCAAACAATATAATTTTTTAAAGTGATATTTCAGACGCTATAACATTATTTATTGAAGAACGTCAAAAGCAATCGTGTCGACGATTCAGGACAACTGGACAGTGTCAATTTGGTTCCAATTGTAATTATTCTCATTACACCTTTGAACAATTAATTAACTTAATCAATCAAGGTAATTTTGAATATATCTTTCTTTATTTATTTTGTATTTAAAATTTGTGTCAAGCATGGTTTTGAAATTAATAATTACAATGGATAAAGCCTATTTCTAATACTTATATCATACACTATAATGTACCTATTTATAGTTGTAACAATAACATCATATAAATATGTAGATGGTGTTAATACAAAAGTAAATATTAGCTACTATAACTATTACCTATTTATTTGTTTTATAATTAAAGTGACCGAATCTGTATATATATATGTGAATTTATGTTTTCCATAAATGTCTTAATTATGAATATAAACTTTGAAAAACTGCTTGCAATATAAAATATTAAGTATTCGTTCAATTTTTATTTATATTGTCTATAATAATATATTATCTATTATAATTATTATAATTCAAATATTGTCAACTTTATTATAAATCTAATATTTTTTATTAAAAATACCATGATAATTTATTTTATATGTATTTTATATACTGTCTTCTAGAGACATGGACACCGGGATATAAAGTGTTTCCAGACTTTGTGCACATAGATCTAGATTTTATTGCAATGTCCGGTAACTGAGTAAATAGTATATTCCTGGACATGATTATTATTATCAATAAATATTGATTTGTTTGATTGTCATAATTTGTCTAAATTCATGGACTGTAGTGATTTCAATAAGATAGCTGTTATTTATAATTTCTCTAGTTAATATAGTCATCCACTATCTATTTATTTTTTTAAATGTCTTATGATTTAATAGTATTTTTTGAATTTTTTTACTTTACCGGATCAATCAAATTTTCGTACTTTTTTTCTTTTGGTGCTCTAAAAAGTAAAGTAAAGAATATTTACATTATATCAGATTCTTTTTTATAATTAAACATTTATTTTAGTAGAGAAAAAATACTTCCAGACCTTTGATTATATTCAATTGGTTTGTTATTATATAATTATTTTTGTGTTATATGTTATATCTAATAGCACAGCATAGAACAGTTGATGGTACTAGTTATTAATATACTATATTATTAATAATAATCACATCTCACACTTTACTTGGGTACTGGACATTGTAATGAAATCTATGTCTGCGTGTACAGTGTCCGGAAACACATTATGTTCTAGACAGCAAATTTAATAATAAGGAAGTCGTAATATACTTGAACGATTTTTCTTTCATAAATTCTTATTATTGAAAAATGTTCCTGGAAATCTGACATTCTTATATTGACAGAAAGAAATCATATATATTCATTATGAAGTTTCAGTATCTACTTAATTAATTTTAACTTATTTTAATACTAAACTTTTGTAAATATAATATAGTTGTAAGTTTTGTTAGTATTGAATGGTTTTTGGTATGAGAGCATTTTACTACTTCTACTGTAGCACACACACAAACTCTCTTGTTCGCAAGTCATCATGTTGTATGGAAAAAAATTAAATCTCACTAATTTCATTAGTAAAAATTACTATAGGTAAAACGATTATGTGTCATAAAATTGTTGGATTTTAATTATTATTTTTTACATATTGGTTTGAATTTGAATTTTTGTTTTAATTTAAACATCGCTAGAAAAATACGAAAGAAAATTTACAAACATTCATTACAAAAGAAATTACGTTTATTACAGCTTCTAAAATTCAAATTTTGAAAATCAAAGTTAAATTCAACCTATAAAATGTATTTCTTCATTCAAATAAAAAAAAAAAATCAAATTATTCTATAAGGCATGGGTGTTTTTGCATATATAAAATTATACTGGTACTAGGCTCCTTAATAGTAATACCTAATTTATTTATTTTTTGATTATGAGAACCATATTATTTATAAATGAATTAATTATACTAAAATGTAAGCCAATTTGGGGTAATCAATTATCTAATTGTCGTCTCATAATATGCTTTGTTTAAGCTTTAAGGTATGATATTGGTTTAAACTACTTATATTAAATTTTAAATATATCTTATTATTTTACTTGATGATGTCAACTGTTATCTATTGAGATTAATTTTTACACAAGTAATTTATTATATAATTGCAATTACACTGTACTTATATATGTACAAATGTACTACAATATTACAATAATATTGTATTTATAATGTATACAGGATACCTAAATAATACAAAAGTTGTAAAAATAAGTAAATAAAGTATTAATATTTATCCGCTATGTCATCTATCGAAGTGCATATATCCGTTATCATAACCACCTCACACTAATATCATGTCATAAATGTTCTACCTTTATACCTTAATATACTTAGAATTAACGAAATACTCAAAATGATGGGTATTGCATTTTATTTTTAAGAAAAAAATTATTAATAAATGAAAAAACTTGATTCCACAAAAATATATACTTTTAATATGTATATACCTATTTTGATAACATTGTTATCATCTTCAGTACACAATAACGACTAGTTATTATACTAGTTGTTATGCGTATGTTGTATATACAAAATAAAAGTATATATTTTTGTGGAATCGAGTTTTTTCATTTATTAAAATATCTACAAGTACTTTATATAATAAACAAAATAATTACTATCTAGAAATTGCATATGCTTAGCTATAATACAAAAGTAATCCAAAAAGCAAGAAATTTTGGAATTTGAAAATGCAATATGAAAATATACTAACAGAAAGTGAATATTTATATTGGTAACTGTATGGTATCGAATTTATTTTGTATAGTGCCTATTATTTGTTTTTATACATTTGTGAGACATTAATCTCATATATAAAGTAAAATTACTTTATAATGAAAATAATGTCTTGCAAATTTCACAAAAAGCCGTCTTCACTAGTATTTGACATAACGGACAAGTACCAAAATATCATACCTTATCAACAGTTTTTACACAAGAATTTCTAATATATTGGTCATTATTAATATCAGAAAACCGTTACAATATTATATAAGTATTTGTGTTATAATATATTATATTAGTACATAATGTGATTTTTTTTATAAATCGAATAATTATTCATTTAAACAAATTATTATGAACAAATCAAATAGCATAAGTGTTAGTTATCAGGCTCGTAGTATATACATTCTACATAATAGTATTCAGACTTGGTATTCCACATTTTTTTTTCTTCTCCTAACTATTTGAGATCGACTACTCTAGTCCGTATTCACCACACCTGCCCACCTCATATCATTCTATTACTTCCCTACCTCTTTTTAAGTCATCCTCTTTACTCTTTCCTTCAACATATATTTCCTTTATTACTCATACTGATTCTGTATCTTCCCTTCTTAAAACATGCCCCAGCCTTTTCAATTTATTCTCCCTCATTTTATCCATTGCTATTGGAGCCACTTCTATATTACCCATTATATATTCATTTCTTATTTTGTCACTCCACTCATCCATCTTATCATTCTCAACTTTGCTACACTCATATTCTATTCTATCTTCCTATCCACTGCCCAACTCTAATTCACATAATTTTAGTACTACTTTTTTTTAGTGTAATTCAGTATTTTGAATACTTTTTAAAAGTATTTTATTTCTTGTAAAATAAAAATAAATATTTTTAGGGTTAAATTTATTTTAAAAGAAGGTTTTTAATATGTTTCCGTCAGACTCCAGTGTAAATTGTTAATAGAATCAGAATCTAAAATAATTAAAATCTCTCAAATACATTGTTTACTGTTTAAGTTTGATTAAATAATAGTATAATTACTACTTAATATTTTCTTTATTGAAATTTATTACATATTAATAAGATAAAGTATGTTACGGTATAACAATTACAGTGTATGTCCCCTAAACTATAACTTTTATTAAACAAAAGGTACAAAACATTGATTTAGGTTATATATTGATATATGGTTTATCGTATGAATGACCAATAAGGTGTCTCTGGGAGAGCAAGTATGGTTGGGTGTATGTACCTAATGAAGCCCTACTAGAGACATACTTATGTCCCGTTTCCTAGTTGTAGTGGCACACTTATTCTCTACTTCCCAGCCTAAACCCTCGAGAGATTGTATGGGACGGAAATAACTCCATGTGAAGCGGCTTGATTGGCTGCTAGGCGATCGTCGTCCCTAGTAACTGTGGTGGTTGGTCCATGTAGCTTGATCAGCGTGGCTTAAAAAGTTCGAGGTGGGTCAGCTGGTTCGAAAGTTGCTGATTATAACCTCCTGTGGTAGGTAGTAGTCCCTTCTGGTTGGCTACTGGCTGCTGGATGGCTTCACTTGGCTATAGGCTGTTGATTGGCTTCACAGAAGTTCGACTTGGTTTCAGGTCACTGATTGGCTTCACTTGATTGTAAGCTGTAGATTGGCTTCATAGCAGTTCAGCTTGGCTGCAGGCTGCTGGATGGCTTCGGTGGTGGTTTTCTTCCTTTCGTCCTAGTATATGATGTACTTAGACGATGAAAAGAAAACTGATGATTGTTTTTGTTTTCGCATCAGTATATATCTACTTTTGGTAGTGTAATTGTGTGTTTTCATTGGTTGTTTCTGATTATTGGGTTTTACCCGGTATAATAGTCAGTATGGTAGAAAGATAAAATACCATTTTCTAGGTGGTACAGGGCTTCCAGAGTGTGGCCGGTTGTTTGTAGCGGTTTGTTGGCCCTGAAAAGGGCTAATTTGGGTTGGGGTTGTACCGTTACAAGTATTTAAAAAAATATTTGGAACACTTTTTGTGAAGTATTCCAAATACTTTGGGAATGCCATTATCATAAAGTATTCAAAAATAGATATTCCAGATACCTTTTTGGAAGTATCCTGATATGTATTCAAAATATATTTTAAAAATTTTTTACCAAAGTCTGCTAGTATTATATACTATATTTAATTTCATAAAATAAAATAATATTTGATATTTTATTTTTAGCAAAGATCAGTAAGATTTGGACAAAAGTTTTAATACTTTTTTTGTAATTGTATTTAATTTTATTTATTATTATTAAATTATTTTCACACAACATTTTAAATAAAATAATGCTATTAATTTTATGTATTTTATTTTTATTTTTAACTTTAATTATAATTATAGTTGATATCTTAATGTTTTATATTTAACTGTATTTTTTTTTTCTGTGAAAAATACCATCAAAATAATTTTTATATATTTATTAATCAATATTATATTTACCAAAATCTATAATATGGGGTTCTTTTTTTTTTATACAAAATATAGATTATATTTTTCCATTTAATTTCTGTCATTTAATATTACTGTTAATATCTTTTACATCAAATTAACTTAATTTACAGATAAGTCAATGCATATTTTAGGCTACTGAAAAGCAGTTTTATAAAAAATGTAGATCAACATTTATACAAACTATTCATGTGTTTATATAAATAGTGTAGTTTTACAAATTATAGAATCTGTATTATTTCTATGTTCTTTTATTATTAATCTTAGATCAACATAAGCTATACTATTTTAATTGTGAACAATATCTTCACTTGACTATTGATATTTAAATTTTAAGTATTTCTTTTGACAGATTAACATTGCCATAGTGATATTCATTTTGAAGTATGCTATAATTATCAATATTATTTATTTTTTTATGAATTATTCATTTTTCATTGTTCAACATTATGTCATAGGTTTCTGGTACCATAATGAATAGTTTATAGTATTTTAAATAAAAATACATTTAAAAAAAAATTTAGAATGTAATATATTATTATTTATTATGAATATAATCAATAATGTCTTATACAAATTAGTTTCTACTAGTAATATTTAATATATATTCTTGGTAATTATGAAATAGCTATTTTCTTGTGATGTTATGTACCTAGTGAAATATAATCAATATGTCATATGGTCAGTTTTTTATTAAATAATTAAAATAATTAGATTATATTTGCTTTGTGTATGGGGAAAAAGATAAGTCTTGTGGCTTCTTTCTTGTATCCACATAAAAACAAGTCACATAAAGTTTTTTATCTACAATTAATATTACTAATTTTCATTTAAATAAAAATGATTGATATTATTTAACAATAAATATAAAAAACTTAAATGTTTCAGAAAACGAAAAAAAAAATCTTGAAAAAGTGGAAAGAATTAATTCGATTCCATCAATTGATTCATGGTTAATAAAGTATCAACAAAATTCATACACTAAAAATACAGGCAGTAAAATAAATATCCAAAATATTCAGCTAAATAATCAATATAAAGATTTACCATCTTTAATGCCAATAGTTAATATTGAACAACTAAATACTATAACTTTGAATACTTGGTCGTGAGTGTCATTTTTACTAACAATTGATGTCTACATCGTAAAGCATTAATGTTTTTTATTGTTTGATTACTCAGGAGTTTCCAAGAATGACCTCTATAGTTCACCAAAAAAACGGAACAGACTTAAACAACTCAATTTCTTCATCAACATTGAATTCTAATTCCAATATGATCTTCTACAAGTCTGAGTTTCGTGAGCAATCTGATAACAATGCTCTACCAAACAACCCAGTTCAAGACTGTTTGACTGATAATCCTAATCTAAATATTTCTATAAGTAATGTAGTAACAAACTTCAGTTTAAAATCACACTTAAACCTTCGATATTTAGCTCTACATGGTAACAATATAGAATACAGACGTGAAAATGGAATGTTGACAATGAAATTACGTAAGCCAAATGCTACAGCTACTATTTGGTCAAGTGGAAAAATTGCTTGCACAGGTTCTACATCTGAGACTCATGCTAAAACTGCTTCTAGGCGTTTTGCTAGAATTATTCAAAAACTTGGTTATCATAATGCTAAATTTAGCAGTTATAGGATTGTCAATGTTCTTGGATCATGTTCACTGCCATTTCCGATCAAAGTCATACAGTTTTCGGAAAAATATAAAACAATTGCTCAGTATGAACCCGAGTTACATCCTGGTGTTACTTTTAAGATCAAAGAATTAAAAGCTACTTTGAAAATTTTCTCTACGGGTAGTATTACAGTAACTGCTCCAAGTGTAGCTAATGTTTACCAAGCAATCGAGCAAATTTATCCCATGGTTTTTCCATTTCGCCGTGAAAAAACCGCAGAAGATGAAAGAGTAATACGCAAATTAATGACAAAAAAACGAAATTTGACAGAAATTGATGAAAATGTATCAATGTATAACTCGGCCAACAGTGTAACTAAACGAAATTGTGATGGATTAGCCATTGACATTGTAAAAGATGAAAACAATTTAGATAATATTATTAAAAAAGAATATGAAGATGATCTCTGAAAAATATTTCAGTTACCCTAACTGAACACCACTACAGTTAGCACATAACAACAGTTTTATGAAATTTATGTTAAAATTCTTAAGTATAAAAAAGGATCATAATTTGAAATGGAACTATTATTATTTTTAAATGATCATTATAATAAATGTACAAAAAATAATTTTTTTAGCATTTTACTTTAGTTGTATGTAAGTTAATACAATCTAGATAACTAGTCTTTGTGTTTTTCAAAATGTACATGTTTACGTCATGTAATATTTATATGTATTTTTTTTTTTTTTTTTTTTGTGTGTTAATGTTCCTCGTTAGTTACAAAAGTAATATTGCGTTTAAGCTTTTTCCTTATATTGTTTTTATTATTATAATTATTTTTTCACTAAAATTTAAAAAAATATAAACATTTTTATGAAATTTCCAAATCATTTCTCATATGATATTTAGTATAACCAGCGGTAAACAAAAAACAACTGTAATCATAGTTATTTATATATTTTAAAAACAATTTATATATATTTTTTTGTAATGAGATTTAAAAAAAATGTATTGCTTTTTATTACTGGTGCATTGGTTATAATTTTGCATAAAAAAATTATTCTTCGGGAAATTAACGAAGTAATTTCATTATCATATTAATTTTTCGTACACATGTGCTTTAGTAATGATTATTTTAGTTGGTAAATAAATAATTGTAGGTTTTATTTTGCTCTGCTTATTTTAAATAATAAAAAACATTTTTGTGACCTATAACACATGTATTATTTTATCCATTGTTTATCCATATTGTTGATATAAAATCACGATTTAAGATAATATATTATCTTAAATCGTATCCAATATATATACTCATATCAAGTATCAATTTTAATCAGCTGTTTTTATATCATCCACATGTCATCGAGTGATATATGTTATCAATTTATCTCAATTATTTATTTTATTTATCACTTTTATTTTAAATGCAAAGAAATAAAAATTAATTCTTGTTTGAAACTAAACTATTTATTCATTTTGAGTTTTAGAAGTAACTTATTATTTTCAAATAATTATAATTCATATTTTGAAATGATTAGAGAATTAAGCACCGTTAGAGAATGCATTGTAAACACAAATGTAACATTAAAGTCTATAATACAGGTGAACGACAAGTTATTTACAATTGTTTTAAAATATATCCATTAATTGGTTTCTTAATATATATTACAATGTAGGATATATATTCATGTGAAGGACCTATAGAAGCTTTAACACATTTAAATGCTGAAGGAAGAAAGCAAATTAATATGTTCAGAAATTTGATTGAAAGCTTAGAATTGTATGCTCGAGAAGCTGAAAGTCAACAAGAAAGATCAGAAGTTCTAGAAGAAGCTCGTAATCAGAGAGAATATTTGACTAGGTAATTAATAATTTAATTAAATCATTTATATATTAAATTTACAATTATAGTGAACAGAAAAAAAAACAAAGTTCAAAAGATCTTACGAGTAGATATTTTACCAAAAAGACATTTGATTCATTATATATTTAATTTAATTTTAATTTTCTAAAATTTGCTATTTTGAGTGAATTATTAAACTTAAACCTTTCATAAATTGATATATTAGATTCTGAACAAAGCGAGGAATGCATTGGTTTTACAATGATGTTTTTTTTTCATGTTTGTATACATTTTTTGGTTATGAATCGAATAGGATATTTAGAGTAAACAGCTTTTTGTTAGAAAATTTGTTCTATAGTCAAGTGAATGAAAATTAACTGCTAGAAAATGTGTTAACAACTATATTTTTTACAATAAACGGGAATTAGGTGGTATGGTTGGTGTAAAAATCTAGCTTGCTACGCTTTTGTATATGTTTAAATTATTGCCTTACATACCCTGACGGAAATTCGCTGTCAAGGGTGTTCACATCAGCGGCCATTTTTCATTCACCTGATATATATTTGGTACAGAGATTTGCTGAGGTATTTTCTATGAAAGGGTAGGGATTCATACATATTTTTCTATAGTTACCGGGAAGGAGAGGTGTTATGTATAAACATTTTTGAATTATTTCTTCTGGATAGACTGTAACATACAGATAAAATCTAAAAAAATATATTTATAAAATATAATAGGTAAATATTATGGATAACTGAATTGTTAAAATTATATTTTTAACTTGGATATTTGCCCCCTTCTCTCCATCAAAATTTAAGTGCGTAGGACATTTGTTCCCGGCTTTTTGTATTATTGAGGCAGTTGCTGAATATACTTTTGGTCACACCTATAAACCAAGATGGGTCATTAGCTCACTTG
This sequence comes from Pemphigus obesinymphae, assembly GCA_025469235.1. Lineage (NCBI taxonomy): Eukaryota > Metazoa > Arthropoda > Insecta > Hemiptera > Aphididae > Pemphigus > Pemphigus obesinymphae. Next base: position 198,529 of record JAIPRL010000132.1, read on the forward strand.
GACAGTTTAATTTAAACTATCCACCGATTTGTTGTGAAATACCATGTCGAGTAGGCATACACTCGTAGTATAATAATAATTTTTTTTGGAGTAGGCAAATGTTCTTTGTACATATTTTATTTCTGGGGTGCCAATGTCTAATTTTCAGTCATAAGTATATATACATATTTTTTTATATAAAACTGCTAATTTATTATTGGATGCTGGGAATTTATGATTTTTTTTATGTAAAATATCTTAGAGCGATGATTTTTGAATTAAACATTTAAAAAAAAATATATATAAATATGGCAAAAATTTATCATTAATGATAAAATTGAAAATAATTAAATAATGTAAAATAATAATAATTTAAAGCTTTGAAAAATACAAAAAAAAAATAACCATCAATGTTGCAGAAAAATTATTTTAAATTTAAAATAATTTCTAAACCAAGATTGAAAAAGTTGTCCAGATACAGATGGTGGAAGTTGGTTTATCATCTCTTCATTCTTTGTCAGTCTAGTGAATTATTATTATTTTAAATTTGAAAGCAAAGATAAATCTTTGCATTCAAAAGTTAATTCTGAGAGTAGTTCTTTATATTATTATTGTAAAAAAAAGGTAACCATAACTTTTTATTTTGTTATTTCAACTATTTTGACTACATTAATAAAATATTTTTGTTAAAAAAGTAATTTTTCTTTATGCTTTGGTAATTACTGGAAGAATGATCTCTTCAAAGTACCAACTAGAACCAATTTGCTAGTATCAAAAAAGCTTTTTATACGAAAACTTGATGAGAAAATAATTTAAGAAATATAAGTAAAAAACCAGGGAAGCACTTCGCACGTTGGGTAGGATATATGTAGGGGAAGTTGGTGCATTATCGTTTCAGTCTTGGGACAGGATGAAGTTTATTATTTTAGATTTGAATGCAATAATAAATCATTGCATTTGATAAAAACGATTCTGAGCAGAATTTCGGTATAATATTATTTAAAAAAAATAGGTAATTAAGATAATTTTATTTGTTATTTTGTTATATTAAAAATGGACTTTCATTTTACACGGTATAAAAGGAAGTTTTAAATGTAACGCCTGGGCCAAGTGAATTTTTTTCCAAAACTGAAAATCTTTAAGTATACATAACTTTTACACCGTATACAAGTTAGTTTAAAATGTATCACACTGTATAGTACTGTATAAAATTACAAAGTTGTTTTTAAACTCTTTACTTTATATATGGCAATATATAATGAAAAAAATGTCAGTATATATTATATATGTATGTATACAGTATATAACTACACACATCGTATAATTGGAAGTTTTTCTTCCCAATGTAAACTACTGGGAAATTCGAAAAATTCTATGTATAGGTTACCATCTACAGTCGATTTCATATTAATATCATACTATCGCAAAAGATCCTCCTCGGCTCCTTTAGGTAGTAAATTTGTTAACAGAGAAAAAAAAATAAACATCATTGTAAAACTACTATCTCCCTCGCTACGCTCACTATCTAAAAAGTCTATATTATATGTATTGTCCTGTAATTATATAATTGATTATACTGTAATAATGATTATTTTAAATCTAATAGTAAATTAAAATCTTAAAATCTTAGGTACCCATAGGAACAATTTATTCTAATAAATTAAGTACAAACTAAAATATTTGTGATATTAATTTTTCATTATTTTATTTTTTCTTTGGTTTATGGCCATTAAGACTATCTTGTTAAACAAATTCTCCATATATCTCTATTTTCAGCCACTTTTCATTTATATCCTTTTTCACACAAATTTCACTAATATATATATATATATTTATAAATTTCTTATTACCTATGATCTTCAGTTACTATTCTTATCATAGTTCCTAGTTTCATGTTCCGGTCAAGAATATCCGGAACTTAATCTTTTCTTTGTGATTTCATTCATAATAAAACAATAAAGTAAGTACATGCAATTTTTGAAAATTCTACTTTTTTACCATTTTTCCTGCGTTCAGATCAGATTCAAAATATTTTGTGTTATTTTTACGGTTGTGAATGGGATAAGGTTTAATTAAAAAGTATCGAGACTTATTGTATTCTGAATAAATTGAGTAATGGTGAAATTGTGAGATGGTGGGAGTTGAATAATTTGTTTACCTGAATATGTTGAAATCAATCATAGGCATGTATTAAAACCTACTAAAATTACTGACTACAGTGGAACCTTTAATTAATTTGCTTGACTGTTCTTTTGAAAAAATTCAATAAATACCTACAATTTTATTTTTTTTTGTTAAATAGAAACGTTTATTTAAAACAAAATTTCATGGTTCCTTGAAAAAATTTGTTACATAAAATATTTTTAAATAGAGGTATTTTATGATTAAAAATATAATAAAAGATAATTCAAATTAGACAAACTTTAGACATGTTACATTGAAAAGTTGTAATACAAACTTTAATCTATTTTGTGGTTATTATAGTTTTGAAAACATACTTTAGATACAATCAGAAAAATATATTTACATTGAGATTTATCCATAATTAGGAAGGGTTTTATTGTAATTATTTTTATAAGATTACTTTATAATTATTGTGAATTATAAAAAATGTGTAGTTACATTGCTTCATTCAGAAAAGCCAACATAGAATGCATGGCAAGAATTCATAAAAAATCTAGTGAACAATTGTTAAGTACCAGTAAAGAAGAGCAAGTACGACATAAGTAAGTAGTTCTGAGTGAATCATTTTTAGTATTTTTACCTACATTTTTATAGAACTTTTTGCAATTTATTGTATTAACAAATATTTCATAACATGTAAAATAAATATAGTTATTTATTATAATTGAGAGTACAAATTTGATTAAAATGTTAATGAATTAATGTAAATACAATTTAGGTATATACCATATGGATATAGTTAATGCATTGATTAATTACATAAATAGTATATTGGGTTAAATTATAAATAATGGTTTTTTAATAATTAAATATGAAGATAGTGTTCGAAACATTCACTTGAAAAAACAATTTGTTTACATTTACGTTTGATGTCTAAAAAAACTTTCACATTTATATTTATTTAAAAATAAAAGTTTGTATTCTTTAAAAAATTGAATGTGTCAACTGGTTTTTTTTTTTTTTTTTGAAAATTGAGTGGTGTTTTCATATGTCTTTAATAAAATTTGAATATACATTAAAGAACATCATTTATTCCGAAAACTAAATATAGTTGTATATTTATTATACTTTGTGTAGTTTATTTTGACAAATTAATATTGGTATACTGTAGGAATATAAATAATATTTTATTTAAGGATGAAAATGGATAAAGAAAATCTGTTAAAACAGTCATCAACCGTTACCAATCAACTTTTATCAGTCAGTAGACAACTAGCGAACACATCACAACAAAGTTTGGACACTCTTGAAACTCTTTGTATGATTATGAAATTAAATATTAATTATTGAATATAGAACATTCTTTCCTGGTTCAATAGGATATTCTCCCCTCATTTTTTTTATACCTAGGACATTTCCTCCCAAAAAATTTATTTTTATATATTCAAATAAAAACAATAGTTATTATATTAGGTTCCTACTACCTATATTATAATAGATCAGTGGTGAAGCGTCATAAGAGACAATTAGACAGTGTCTACCCTATTTCATATTAATTGAAGAATTATTTATTTATTAATAAAATATTTAATTTTAAAATGAAAAATTTGGTATAAGTGTCATTGGAAAACATGATTTTATTTCATGTTAATTTTTTTTATTGAACTCATTGCGTATCCGCTGCAAATTTGTTTCTAATCTTTCAAAAATTATACACAAATAGACGTTGAGATACTGGCCTGAAGTTGTCTCTCATTACTATATGTGGTCGTATAGCGGATGCGCGGAGTATAACAATTGTAGGAGACAACTCAGGCAACATCTCTTGTCTTTATCTGCTTATCAATTTATTAATATTTTGTCGTCGTCAACCAAGTCCAATCGCCAAATTCTGACTTCGCCATTCATTTTTATATTTAAAAAAAAAATTACAGGAATTCTCCAGTAAAGTAGAAAGGTCATAGGTACCTATTATAAATTAAATATCTGAAAATTAAAAACTGCAATAAGTGGCCAATAGGTAAAAAAAAATTGTTTTAATATTTTACATATATATGTTTGTGGTGAAAATTTCAAGCCTGCAGCATCAATATTTTTCATGAGATTTTTTTTATGAATAATTTTTACCACTATCGTTTACCGATTTTTATGCTAATTTTTTTATTGTTTTTTCTTACATGTTTATCAATAAAATAAAATAAAATCTAAAAATGACTTTTTTAAAGTACCAACTAGATGCAATTTTCAACCAGAAAATAGTGCTACAATGATCAGAGCACTTCTTATAGAATTTTTGGGTACAGACATTGTAAAACTAATACATTCCTCATTTTCCTAAGAATCTAAAATTAAAAATGATTGTACATTTTGCTAAATATTGTGAAGTACATATAAATATACTTATTCTTATGAACCTAGAATTTTATAAAGGTAATTATAATAATTATTAATAGGTAGATATTGATTTTTTTTTTATTTATTATTAAAATCACTGAGTAATGAGAAACAACCCTGCATACAGGGCCGTCGCTAAGTAATATTTGTGAGGGGGTCGTGAAGTATGAAATTGATGACTTGTGCTTAATAATGACGACTTAGAAAAATTTTTTCTCGCTTCGCTCGAAATATTTCGTTACCTATAATATTATATTACTAGAATTTAATCATATATCAAAAAAATATTTACCATTGTATAGCTCACGAAACTATGAGTGTGATATTAGCTGGTCTCGTGACAATATCTCAGTACAGATTGGTAAATTTTTCTAATATATTAGACACAGACGATTGTTGGTCAGTCAACAAATTCTTATAGAATGCACAAGATATTTAACACGGCATAAATTGAGTCATTTGAGAATCACTTGTTTTAACGAGATAAGACCACTCAGTACGCTAATTGTTAATACCAACCACATATTTTTGTGAATTGTACTATAATTCATTTTAGGGTCTTATGTACACATTTAGACACCTTATATTACTGTTGTGTCCGTTCATAGACCGTAGTTACTAATACATAATATTTGCAATTGCAAATTTTTCTGATTTTCCGTAGGTAGTGCACATTTTTAAAATTTTAACTTAATTACTAATGACTGTGCAGAGGGAAACGTTGCATTTACACTTGATTCTTTTACACTATATCTTATAATATACCTATGCTTGCTTACCTCCAGTATCGGCCTGGCACATAAAGGACCTAGGGTACTATTTTTCAAAAGGACCCCCAAAACTGAACACTCAAATCTTATATTTTTATATAAAATCAGCATTCTATAAAAATTGAACTGCAAGCCAGGCTGTTTCAAAGGAGTTAAATATGATCAATATCTACGTAAAACTATGTAATATATATTTAAATATAATTACTTTTTTTTTTTATTTTTTTTTTTTTATTTTTCGTATGGCAAAAAAAAACATTACAACTAATATATAAATACAAAACACAACACATAGGATACTATATATAAAAACATAAAACATAAATCAGTCACAATTATATATATAATATATAATAATATATATATAATTATAAGTATATAATATTGAAATAGCAATAACAAAGGTTAATAATAGTTTTAATATACATATTTAAGTTTATATTTGTAGGATTTGGTATAGATAGAGATTGTTAAGTCTTATATTTAGATGTCCAATTTTGAGATCCATTCAATTGCTTCTAGAGTGGCCATATGGAGGTTTTTCAGGCCTTTGCTGAATAATCTCCTTGGGCATTTTTCAACAATATGTTCAATTGTTTGTATTGCACTTCCACAGTCACATTCTGAAGTAGGTCTGAGACCCCATTT
>JAIPRL010000133.1:0-15226 GCA_025469235.1 Pemphigus obesinymphae
TAATACACCTTAACAACTAATTTTTGATTTATGTAGATATAATATAAAATATATAATATAATGTGTCATTTTAAAATATACCTAATAATGTTATAAAAGTAATAAAATTACTATAAATAATATAATAATAATATATGTAAATAAATTACATATATTAAATTTTTTGTGATTAAATGAATATTTGAACCGTCCCCCTGGAATTTAAACTAAAGGGGACGCCAAACTTAAGCTAAGCAAAGAAGGAGGACGCCGTCCCCCTCCGTCCTCCCTCACTTTAACAGCTGTACACATGAGAAGAAAGACTATTCAATAATAAAATCTCACAAAGTATAAATTTAAAATTTAATTATAAAATGCAATCATTAAATTATTATATTACAATTATTTATTAGATATACAATTATTATTAGATACACTATCTATTAAGGTCACATTGTTCATAATATTACAAAATTTATAAAAACTATATAAACTATATGCTCATATTGCGTTGTGAATCATATACCTATAGATACCTACCTACTTTTCTCTCAATAATTCAATATTAAAATAAAATATTTTGGGTTTTAAAATTTGGGTTTTCAACACCTCTTCCCTACATGTTAGTGTTTTGGTCTGTAAGACCAAACGAAAATTTAAATTTCAAATATATACAAATGCCGTTTTCCATCTGTTTCGCTGTGTAATTTATCGTAGTTTTTTTTTACGTGAACTCGATTAGATAATTCACCACGGAATTTTGTTTTGTTGCACGGAACTTATTTTGTTGAATACACCATCATTTGATTTAACTTCGAATTTGATTATATATTATCAGAAAACACTAAAACAGTATAGCATTTTCCGTGCAGACGATATCAGTCTACACTCGTGTACCTACTTAACATTTATGATATGGTCGAAATTCACTGGATACTCGTGTAGATAATAAATCCACTGCACCATAGAATATGTTATATTATAAAGTATATAAAATGTTAAAAAACCTATTTATATGATTTTCAATACTATAATTTATTTATTGTTTTTCATAAGTCTATTACGCAATTTTATTATTATTATTATTGAAAACTTTTATTTTTCTCTATTTGCTTACCTATAGTCCACCAATAAAATCATATTAAACAAATAACAAATATTTTTCCTATCAAACATAGAATAAATATTTACAAATTCAAATGAGTTTTCAAAATTAGATTTGGATTATTTTAAAGTATGCTTATTTATTTATTTATTTTTACGGACAGAGTTATTATGGCTAAAACGTCAAAAAAAAAAGATTTCGTTTGATAATTAAAAAATAAAATATTTCATGTTACGGGTGTTTGCCTAACAAAATCGTTATTGTAGGCGTTTAGAATATTGTACGACATTGTATTTTTATTCTACGAAATAATGTATCTACATAATACTATGTAGTCGAATTTTCAATCGGATTAATATTTCATGTTGAGGGTAGGTACTGAAGTAACGTTACCCCAGCAGCAGCTGATTTTTCTGGGCCTTTTGAGCGTTATAGAAAATCGTATAAAATAAAGTACACAGTATAATTTATAAGTTATATTTTCAAAGTCCGGGTGCCAGTGTAATTGACCTATTTTTGATGTTATGCATACATATTTTTAAATATTCATATATATATATATATTGAGCAAAATACAATACACAACTTTGCTAAGACGGAATCGCTTGTGACCGGCCCATTTTTTCCGTCTTAATAGGATTTTTGTCTTGACGGGGTTCACAATAAAAAAAAATAAAAAAAAGAAGACGAAGAAGAAATGAAAAACCATCGAAATTTAAATCAATGATTGTTTATTTTTTATACATCATATTATTGTAATATACATATATACATACATTCGTCATGAATTTCTATATAATTATTGATACAGAACATGCACCGGGCAGCTCGGATAACAATTTTATTATTGTCATCCGTACGAAGCACGTGCCGGTGCCCGGTAATATCTTATCTATATTATATTCGACGATATGATAGCACGTTATTACAAATATAGACGTGTTTTAACAAATTTTGTTTAAATAAAAATAAAATATTACTAAATAAAAACGTTATTTACACGAAAAATAATACAGTATCAAATGAGCGACGTATAATATTGCATAATATTACTACGTAATTTTATGAAAACATATTTTAACATCCAACGTCACCCAAATAATCATTAAAATATATATATATATATATATATTAATAATACCAAAGACGAAATTGTAATTATAATTCTAACTTTAATTTTAATATATTATATATTAAATTGAGTCACAGGCACGTATCCAAGGGAAGGGCCTGAGGGGGGCGGACTCCTTTAGAAAATTCATTAGTCCTGACTCCTAAGTAGGCGCCCTAGATTTTTTTAAGTCATTTATATTACCTATAAAAGTTTCGTATATTATGTAACCTATACTCGTCTGCAGCAAAAATAAATATAAATATTTGTAACTATACCCAAGTGTCTTTTTTAATTCTGAACGGTGTGAGGGAGCTTGTGGTTTTACAGTGATGATTATTTCTTATTATTTTAGTTTTTCAGACACACGGGCTTACATAGGATTTTGTGTCTGATGCATCGAAAATTTTAACTCTAATATAGGTACATAGCTAGCGGCAGTAGCGTTATTTCAGTTTTTGAAAGGGAGGGGCAAAAGTTTTAACCAGCCTAATAACTGAAAAAAAAAACCGATCGTTAAGCTCGCCAACCTCTACCCACGTACATTTTGTCTCAGTAAAATTACCAATTACCGTCTTACATAATTTTATATTTATTGTCATAGGCACAATTAGTCTAATTTTTCGAGGAGAATATTGACAAAAATACGAGGCGAGAGATTAAATAAATATGGTAGGTACATTACTCTACCTAGTTGATCAGGATTTTTTGGACCGGACCGGGAATAGATTTAGGGAAATTAAATATATATTAATATTTATTTATGGAAACCACCACTAAAGAACATAATATTATAAAATAAATAGCCAGCGGTAAAAGTAGGTAGCTACTTAAATATAGTATAGGTACCTACATGAAATATTGAAGTATACATAGTTCACAGCACAGTGTAAACTGCTATTATAGCGTTCGGATTTTAATTTGTTTTCTTAATTTATTGATATTTGTGGAAATCAATAAGTAAAATAACTAGTAATAATATATTAGTAGGTTCCTACTATAAATTTTAAGTTCTATCCATACTATTGATAGCATCTATCGATCTATTTTAATATTATTATTTATTTTACGAATAGGTACGCCGAGTATGCATGTAATTATTATACAGTATACCTACGCTATAATAAATAAGTTATGAATCGAATTAGACACCCCCCCCCAAATTACAACACTGGCTAGAGGTCCATTTTTTCCATCACAATGGCACATAAATACAGGAATAATCAGAAATTTTAGTTTCATACTAAAAAAATGTATCTTCACTGTCGATAATTAATTTTTAAAGGATTGTTTAAGATTTTCGATGGGATAAATATAAGGAAATCTTGGATATTGTTATTTTTTCGATAAAAGAACATAATATGAACATTTTTTTCAAAACAAATGTAAAATTAATTTAAGTTGGTACCTATTTATTTATTAAAATTTTTTATTTAGAACATTAATCCCATTAAAAATACACATTTACATAAATAAATAATGTTTTAGGTACAGCAAAAGCACAATTTACTACACCTTTTCACAATTCAATCATTATACGATGTGTAAGGTGTAATCTTATCAGGATACATACTTTTAAGAGGTAATTTTCTACACGTATTAAACGTATGAAACAAAAGAATGAGTAAGCAATAAGTAGTAATTATGAAAAATAGGAGATAAAAATCTGAAAATTTCACCAAAGTATGTATTTACTATTATAATACCTGTAGATATATTAGGTACATTATACATTTTTTAAAACATTTTATACATTTTTGTATTTGGAAAAAATTGTTTCTAAATTTTACATAATATCCACCAGTATCCTACCTCATGAGCGAAACAGCTTCCATGGTATACTGACTGGATTTTTTTTTTTTTGCTCATCAACTAAAAAGAGCTAAAACAATTTGGCCCCCTCATGCCTACGTGCCTACTTCAGTACAATACCTTACGGACCCAACTCCTTTTGAATGAGATTACTTGTATGCGCAACACTTATTGAGTGTGATATCTTGTAAGTATTGCTTTTTTTGAGTGCAACATTTCATAAGTGGAATTATTTTGAGTGCGATTCGTATACCTTGTTCGTATATTTTATTGTGATCTGTAATTGTCGGTAATCGAAGATTTTTGGAAAAAAATACATGTAAGTTAATTAATTTTAAATATAATTATCAAAAAATATCTAGGGAGGTATATTTCTAAATTTTGGAACCTATATATGTACACGAGTATATATTATATATAATTTATGGCCCATATAATTTATTTTCCAATATATTTAATATAAATAATATTTACAATATATATTGCCTATTCATAACCACTTAAAAATCGTCTTATACGATGTCTTTAAGGGGTTTCATATAAGAAATTTCAAGAATATTTATGAAAAATAAAAATACAACTTTTGACAAATACCTATTCAAATCCATTTTTAAAAGAGTCCAATATCTACATCGTTTTTGTAATTATTGTTGCTTAACATTTTTTAATTACTTCTGAAATGTATTTGAACGTTTTTCAAAAATTTTTATTAAATGTTTAATAATATTTAATATAGAAAATCTGAAAATGTGTTTTTTATTCCTAATAATTTTGACAATTATTTGTTTATTATTTCGTTTGTTTTAGATTCTGAGCGTAGCGAGGGAGCTAGTGGTTTTTTTTATTATTTATATTGTATGTTTCCATTAAATTGTCATGAATATTCAATACTATTTTTGGTACCTCTGAATTATATTGACAACCTTGAATTGTTGAAGTCTTAGGTATTAGGTGTATATAATCTTCCAGAATATCTTGACTGCCATTATTCTTATATTTGAAGAGAGTTTTTCATTTTCTAATTTTTATTTAGAATTTTAAATAATTTTCAATGTATTGTAAAAAAAAAAAAAACTATTGTTTATAAGGTAAAAGTACTAGAGGCCAAAAACTAGTGATAAATAGTAAGTAGTGATATGTACTATACAAAATATTAGAAGAAAATTAATTGAATATGTTTAGGGAGGATATATTGAAACCATATACTAACGGAGTGTGGACAATATAATAATTGCTCAGCAGCTAGAAAATATATACTTAGTTAAAAAACCTATATATTTCAGTGTATCAAAATCATTATAATCACGAGACATAATTTAAAAAAAATCATTACATTTTTTTATAACTGATAGTAATATTAACAATGATGGTGAATGTATAGAAGATAAAACAGATTACAATCATTAAATTTATATAGATTCTATCACTTTATAATAGGTGTTTTAACATTAAAATTATTTTAAAGTGTCTTTTCATTTGTTTTTCGTAAACATGTTTTTACCATTGAAAATCTTTGGTGCGACGTCCTCGTAAATACTACTGAGAAATCCATTTTTAAGGAGTTCTATATAGGCAATTTCTACGATATTTTATTTAAAATAAAAATCTATTAATTAAAAATATATATTTTTATTAATACGCTGAAATTTATTAATAATTATTATTACCGATATAAAACGTTGAACCATTCGCTTGCATCGAGATACAACTTGAAATTTTACGAGATTTAAAATTACATTTGTGGATTTTATTTATTTATTTGATATTATTTTAATGTCTTATACAAAACAAAATGTATTATAGATCTATAGTATATTATTGAAAAATTCTTTTATTTGTATAAATAATAATAATTCTTAAATTATTATTTAAAAAAAAAATTGAATTGGAATTCAGTATATTACAATTTATTACAATATATTTAAATTATTCGATTTTTATTTTAAATAAAATTGCATAGAACTTGTCTACATTCTTTTACTAATTTCTGTTAGTATAAAGTATTGGTTTATTACTAGACCCATTTCCAGTATTTATATCTCGTATCTTATGTTATCATTTTTATACTTCCTATTAAAAACAAATAGTATAATATTATTGACTTTATATAAATTTCTTATTTAACTATATTAGGAATAAACTAGATGAATTTCCATTGGAATTATTCGTTAAAGATACTAGATAATATTCATTTTATTTTAAATATCACTGTATTTATATTTATAATTTATTAGAAAACTTAAAAAATTGTATTGTATATATTACACATTCAATTATTTGTACAAATTGAATATAATCTAATAATATAATTGAATGAAAAAATTTCCCTTTATAAAAAAAGAAATTCAAATGTTAATAGGTACATATTTTATGATGCCACAGGGTACCTATGCGATTATTTTTATTTTTCATAAATATTCTTGAAATTGTATATGTGAGACCCCTTAAAGACATTGTATAAGATAATTTTTAAGGTGTTGTGTATAGGCAATATTTACTCTATATATTATTCATATTAAATTTATTGGAAAATGAATTATATGGCAATATACAATATGGGCCAAATTGTATATAATATATACTCGTGTACATAATATATATGTTCCAAAATTTAGAAATGCACCTCCTTTTTTATAATATTAATTGATATTTTTTGATAATTACGAATTCCACGACGAATTGTAAATTTTTTCCAAAGACATGCATTATAGTTGCATAAAAATTGCAAAATTTTGATACCACTTTGAACTTTGAAGGATAAAGTGTGAGGAGGTCAATTTCACGCACGTCCACTAAACGTGTCTTTGTCTTCGAATCGTCCTCAACTGACTAGGACGTTTGCTTTGAATATTTGTATAATATGTGTATATTCACCCGCGGTGTCGTCCGCTATTTGAATTGTTTAAATGTTTAAATATTGGTTCTGATTTGAAGTCTATATAACAAAGTGATAGACCGTATTCACGTTAAATTACCCCTCCCCCCTAAATTAGTTTTTCGATTATTACGGGACTTACGACGAATTGTAAATTTTATCCAAAGACACGCATATAGTTGCATAATATTTGCAAAATTTCGGTATTACTTTGAACTTAATATGACATAATGGGGGTGGGGGGCTAATTTCACGGGAAGTCGGCTCTCCTACCTATTTTTAATAATTGTGAGCTTCACGACCAATTGCAAATTTTTTCCAATATAATCCAGTTATATTAGACGAAACAAGAGTTCAGCTCGGAAAAATAACTGAATTTTGGTACACACCTTTATGACATAGTTATACACAATGTTTAAAAAGTCGACTTCGATATCATGTACGCGTTAAAGGTTATTCGAGGTCAAAGGTCACGAAAATGGCCCTTTTTTTTAATATCTCGCTTTATACTGGTTGTATAAAAAAAAGTTTCAAATAGAAATTGATATATATATATATATATCCAATCGCACTTGTGGTATACGAATTTTAACGTTTATCATACAAAATCTCAATAATATATATTATAATATAATATATAATAACGATAATAACTATAAGAATGCATTCGTTTTATGCGCGATGTATTATGTACATATAGTCCAGTCAATGGAGGGTTTGAACTTATAAAAAATAATAATGTAATGTTTTGAAACTTGGCAGAAAGTTTCGTCTTGGAGCACTGATTAATCAAAAAAAAAAAAAAAAATCGCCATCGATATGAGGTCCGGAAGTTTTTTTCGAGGTCAAAGTTCAAAACATGACCTTTGAGTGATTATCTCGTTTTATATTAGTCTTACGACAAAAAGTTTCAAATAAAATTTATAGAAGATATAATTATCTATAAAAAAGGTAAAATAAATTTTTCGTTTATTAGTGACCGTTTTTGCGGTACAAGATTTTCCAAATGACAATTTTTTGAAAATTTTGATTTTTTCGAAAAAAAAAAATGCCTTTTCATAAATATCTTGTTTTCTATTCATTATACGATAAAAATTTTCAGAAAAAAAAGTTGTAGAGAAAGGAATTTTCTATAAAATGAAGTATTTTTTATATACAAACAACCGTTTTGAACCGTTTACGACTTTTGATATTTCAATCCATAAAAAATACACAATAATATAGGCTCATTAATGACCCTGGTATAGAGTGGAAGGGATAACATTTTTTTTAAAAAGTCTAAGTAATGAATGACAAAATTATTAGAGGATATACCCTAATAATAAAAAAAAAATTCCGTTTATCAATTTAAGAATTGGTGGGAGAGGGGTTAATCTCCCCCAAACCGAATTTTTCTAAAAATATCAATAAAAACGACAAAAAGTATCAAATAAAAAATGTTCATCGTTTAATTGTCTAAAAGTTTTGTTGTTACACATTTTTGCCTAGATTCAAAGGTTAGGCTACAGAATGAGCCTCAAATCATCCTCTTTGCAAAACATTTAAGCCATTTTTCTATTATCGACCCGTCCCTTATTGGAAATGCGTCAATAGAGTCTTTTTAAATAGCTGAGAAGTTGTACTCTATAGATATGTACATCAAAACTTTAGAAAAAAGGCTATTTATATTGTGTACTGTTACACAAAAAATGGTTAAAAATGAGTCTGAAAAAAAAACAAGGCCTTTGAGTAGATATCTTGCTTTTTATTAGTTGTGCGATAAAAAGTTTCAAATAAAAATTATAGAGAAGAAAATTCTCTAAAAAAAAATGTATTGTTTATGTACGAGTAACCTTAATCGTGGTACATCGCTTTTAATTTAATAAGGCCGTTTTTAAGAGATTTTGTAACAATTATTATATAAAATTAATGCTTCATTTGCCTTTGAATCGAAGTAAATATTATTATTTGTGATTTTTTTCATAGGAACGTTACTCCAATATCTATACATTTGACGAACGGGAAAGGAATTTTCTTATTTTAGTAATTTTGGTGCCTTTAGACATTTTCAATTTTTGTTTTTCTCTGTCAAATTTGACGAAAAAATAGCTATATTTTGAAACTATTTGGATCAAGCTAAATTTTTACGCTTTAATAATTATATCATTATAATCCAGATGACAATAATATGTACATAATACATTGCGCATATTGTAGCTTGAAACCTGAGAAAAATTCGAAACCATTTTCAAACCCCAAAACCGCAAAATCGAAAAAAAATTCATCGTTTTCATAAATTGGAAAAATGTAATCTATGGTTTCAAAACCATAACCACAAAATTCGAAATATTTCATCGTGTTTGACTCCTTGATTTATACACATTGCACAATGTATAGTACTTAATATCACCATTATTTGCTAATATTACTTATTTAAAAATAATAATTGTAGTCATATTCCCTAACCCCTAATAAACAAGTCTTTTTCCATTGGGTTTATCTCATAAATATGGTTGTAAACTATAAATAAAAATATGTTGTTTCCAAAATGGAATTGTATGAATTTAATATTTACTACAAATAAAATTATGGTAAGTAAAAACTATATATTTTACCACTTACTGGTGTTTATTACCATTAATAATTTTCTTTCTAGAATTTGAAATGTAGAAAATTAGAAATTTTGAAGTTAGTTATTACCTATTATAAACTTTAGAATAATAGCTTATGATAAATATCTACATATTTATGTATACATTAAACATTTAATTAGATTTAGGTAATTAAGATAATTTTTAAGTATATTTATATGATAATGACACTGATCTCTGAAGATTTGAAAATTCTTTAGAACTTAGTTTTTTAGTACTGAACATATCATGCTCTTACTAGCATAGTATTCATATCATGAAAAACTGTAACATTTTAATAATGTACCTAAAATGACATGTATTGAAGTTTATATACAACAAACAATAATATGTTAGAAAAATATTAAATTTTGTGGATAAAGTAAATTGAATGAAAAAAAATGACTGAATATATAATATAAAATGTTTTTAGTATATAATATAATATGTTTAAAGAATAAGTGTATTGTTGTAAATTGATGATAATTATTTCATCACTAAAAATTATAACATTAATGACCTTAATTCAAATAAGATAAGTAAAACCGTGTGTATAGACATGAGTAGTAACAAATTGTTGCTTTGTTTTCTTTCCTAATTAGGTGTTGTTAATATAAGTGGTTTTTCATCTAGACTTTTATATGTTAAGATTTTTTAATTATAACTATATATTATTTAGTACGAACATACTAGTATTTAATAAAAATTAAACATAACACTTTAAAGCTGCATTTTATATAAAATAATAATCAAAAACAATAAAATGCCGTCAATTGTTCAATTACTTTTATTAAATACTATTATTTCCACATTGAATTTTATAATATATTATTAATCGCTGTATTGGTATTATTTGGACCATATAGTGTATAATTAAATTGCATTAATCCAAATAGTATAAATGGTTAAATGGTAAAAGTATTTAGAAATTAAAAATATTATTTGAAAAATATATATTTATTTTTTACAGGTTGAACAAAACTATTATTTAAACAGTACAATAATAAATATAATATAATAACCATAAAATATTTCAACACTTTAATTACCAACAAATAAAAAAATAACCGAGCTTACATTCGTAGTCCCTAATCTCTTTGTGTTATTATGTTTAAGCGTTAAATTAAAAATTTATAAATCAAATTTATTAATGATTTTTTAAGTAATTTAAAATTGTTCTTCGCTTATGATGGATAGAATTTTTTTGATTTATCCTTAGCATGATCTAGCAATAATTGACATGGTTGAAATGGTAGACCATAATCATTTTGGAATGTTTGCATTTTTGATACAAGCTTCTCAGCACCATACCAATCAACCCACCTGAATGGACCTCCTGAAAATGGTGGGAATCCAAGACCAAACACGGCACCAATGTCACCTTCAGTCTAAAACATAAGAACCACAACACAAACCGCAATTTTTATTATATATAAACAAAAAAATAATAATAATAATAATTAAAAATAACGTATATTCTAGATTAAATAATTATGAATTTTTGTATTTAAAACGTAATTAATAATTTTTTAAAATTATAAATTACAATTTTTGAAAGTAAAAATTAACATTTTTTTTGGGGGGGGGGGGGGTAATATCATAAAATATATAAAGTAATAAAGTAAAAAATGATAAATTAATTATTTACAATTAAATTTATTAATAATATATACACTAACAACTACTATAAATAGCAATAATACATTTTTTTCATTAAAAATCATTTTATGTATGGTAAATAATTGGTATATTTCGCATAATTTTAAATTTAGCAAAACGACCAAAATATATAATTTTTTACTATATAAGATAGTTTTTAAAAACAATTTTAGGCTAGAAAATTATTTAAAAGTTAATTTTGAACAGATTGTATTGTACTATTTTTTTTTAATAAAAATAATATGTAGTCTTTACAGTTTTTATGTATAAAATAAAAATTAAGGAGGATAATTAAATCTGTCTTTACTATAGTGTTAAGCTTTAGAGCCTTAATGTATACATAATAAGATTTTTTTTTTTCAAAATTCAAAAAAATTAGTGATAGACAAAAATAAGTGTGCACCCTAACACATATATGAAATATTTTATGTACTATAAGAAAGCTTTTATGTTAATATTTATAAAAGAATAATATTAAAATATTGAAGTAAAGACATATATATTATAAAAAAAGAAGTTGTGCATAGGGTATTCGCAAAAGTATTATAGGTTACATCTAGTTTCGGACGATAAGTTATTTTGCCAAGTTACAAATTAATAATAATAATAAAAAAAAAAGGAATACCATTTAAATTCCATTAACATTATATATAATCAAAATTATTTTAAATATAATAAAAATGTATATTCTCAAAATGATGGTTTCATCATGTGTAGGCCCTTAAGTGTCATACTCTCTGAATTAAACATGCAAAATTATGAAATAATTAATATATTATACCACAAAGATAAACAATGCATAAAAGCATATTTTAGATATGTCGAAAACATTTTTATTCTATATAGTTTTAGTTAACAATTTAAACAAAATTTAAAAAAAATTTAATTTCCACTTGAAACGCAAAAATAAAATAAAATATACTTATAGAAAATTAACTTCTTAGATCTTACTATAAATACCTATAACAATAAATTTAATTTCAATATATACAGACAACTCACTCAAACACTCATATGATAACTCCAAATGATTCTAAACATCCATTTTCACAGAAATGTTCTTATATTAATTCCATGTTATATAAACTTGAATGTATTGCTCAAAAAAATTCTAATTATGAAAATAAATTCAATATAATTTGTGATAGGAAGCACAATCAACCTACACGATTAAGACTATTCATAAGAAAATGAAAATAAAATTACATACTTAATCTTATTAATATATTACCTAGTAATAATGCAATTAAATATTGTGTTATGAAATACTATAATTTTTAATCAGTTAAATATTCTAATATTTTAATTAACAATAGTAATAATGTAAAAATTGCATTTAAAACTAGTAAAAATTCAATTAAAATCATAAATCATAATATTAAAAAATGTACAAATTAATTTTCTATCAATTATGGTGTTTAGAAACTATATGTTGTTGCAATAAATTATACACTGGAAAAATTAGTAGAAGTTTCAAAATTTTATACAAAGAACATATTTCAAAAATTAAAATAAAAAAATTGTTTCCTAATACTAATTTTACTAAGCATGTCTTAGAATGTAATTTGAATCTAGAAAATATTTAATAATATTGAATTACTAAAAAAATATATACATCAGTCTTATTCGACAGTTATAGTCTTGATGGGACCTGACCCCATCCAGATCACTGAAAATCTGGATTAAACGGAATCGTCTTTAAATGTTTGTTAAATAAGTTTTAAATCAAATGTTTTTATCATAAAAATTACTTTTTTGGTCTCAATATCATGATATAGGTATATATCATAATTTTATAGGTTTGGTCATATCATAACGTTCTTAATTTTCTGAATTTATCTACACTTAATGACAGGTGTTTGCTTTTACTCTTTAAATTCTAACAATTAACATTAGGTATTACCGATTGCCCTGAACTCCTTTTTATTATGCAATTAAAAATAAATTCTATCAATACCCGAGATTCTAAACCTTTTTATCAAATGTGTTCCAATAGGAATTATATTATGTATTGTCCTGCCAATCTTTTAAGTACTGCAGGTAATAAATTTTTATTTGATTATTAGTAGGTAATTCTTAAATTTCTGTAAATATGAGTGTTAACTCCATAATATTATATCTGTTGTAAAATTTTAATATCGTATATTTTGAACTGTAGATTCAAGCTTAAGTTTTTAGTTTGAAGTATTTTTATAATTTCATTTGTAATTGTACTGTAGACTTTTCATATTATAATAGGAATTGACTTATTGTCCGTATGTTTGAAATAAATAAATACCACAACATAGGTCAACATTTTTAAAATATAAATCGATTTAAAATAAAAAAACCAAACATGACAATTTTGAAAACTGTTTGGATTAGCAAGATTCTACTGTACATAAATTCAGTATTATTAATTTAAAATGAAATTAAACATAATAGTTTTAAATATACAAATAGATCTTAAAGATAATGATATTTACCAATATGTATTAGATAATGATACATAATTTACAGCTTGTATTATCATACAGCTGTTTTAATATATCTATGTAACTATTTAATAATTTGTTTCTTATTATTTACATTCCATTATTATATACCTATTCTGTTTATTAATTTTCATATATTTTTCTTACATTGCCTTTATTTTTATTATTATTTATTTGTAATCTAATAATGATGTATGGTTGAAACTAGTTGTTACCATAATATTTTTTCAAATACTATACATTTTCTTTTAAAAAAAATTGGATTTAAATTTTGAAATATTATATATAAATAAGTTAAATCCTAAATAATAAACATTCTAAACATGCATACCGGACTGTTGAGAATGGATTCTTGCAAACATAAAACTGCCTCGTTAACAAATCTAGAAACCATACGTAGTTGTTGATTTTCAACCGATTGTTCACCTTTTGGTTGAAGTTTGAATTTTTCTAACAAGCTAATGGCTTCAGCATTTTCTGGTCTGCTTTTAGTTCCAGCTTTGTATTCAAAGTAGCCTTTACCAGATTTCCTTCCTAAAATTAAACAACAAGATTATGAGTTACAAAACTAATTGTTTAGTTTATGACCTTGCATGATTTTTTTTCTATGATTTATATAATTGGTTCATAGCGCACAAAGCATTGTTACATTAAATATATTTCAAAAAAATTCATAGTTTGTTTTTTGTTTAATTTTCAAGTCACTATCAAGTTGATTGTTGTATTTGAGATAACAGCAGTGGCAAAATTGTAGTAAAAACAATAGCTCTGTTCTTTTAAAAAAAAAGTGTTACATTAATGGTGTATAGTCGTAGTCGAGTGTAAAGACTGATAAATTTGATAAATTTATCTGTGAAATCTTAGTTATAAATATTTTAGTGGCGACAAAAATGTATCATCTAAAACAAAATTTTTTGGTTATGATAGCATATTTATATTATATATAATGCATATATAATATGCATTGATTGATTGAATGCATTATAAAATGTACAACATTTTCTAAGCAATAAGTATCATACTAAATATTGGTATTATATATATAAGAAAAATTATATTAAGAAGATACCTACATCCATATTTATTTTCTACATGAACTTAATTGGTAATCTTTCATCATAGTGAGTAAATACTACCACAGGTCAACACACAATAATATATTATAATAAGAAAATCTCTAAACCGTACACAAACGCAATTTTTTTTAAGATTTGTGGCTGCAGATAAGGTATAACATAGATCATAGAGAAGATGATAACTGATAATATTGTTTATACTACAATGTAGCCAATGCTATCATCACAATAAAAACAATCAAAAAACCGACTCAATATCATTCAACAAAATTAAATTAAATATAAACCAAAGTACATTAAGCTAATATAATGATACTCCAATGCTATTTAGTACTTAAGAGAATCTCAATTACTTTTAATAGGTTTTAATTGTTGATTTAATTATTAGAGGAACAATTAAAACAGTAAAAGAGAAGAAAAGAACATTGTTATTACACACATAACAGTGACCTATGATAATTATCAAAGGCAGACTGGTACTTTTAATATATTAATAAATTTGTTATATAATAATGTTATATAACTC
>JAIPRL010000133.1:15326-158694 GCA_025469235.1 Pemphigus obesinymphae
AACATTTGACATGTCCGGTTTCTTAAAAAACCACATTTGGGCAGGAGTTTTCCCTTCAATTGCAGATGTAGGAGATCGATTTATTAAGTACGCTGCAGCGCATACAGCTTCTCCCCACATATTTTTTCCTAGATCCGAGTCTAGTAACATAGCTCTACCCTTTTCAACCAAAATTCGGTTATGTCGTTCTGCATGGCCATTATTCTCAGGTGTGTATGGAACTGTCAACTCTAATTGAATTCCCTTTTCTCGACAGAATAGTTGTTGATTTTGTGACACATATTCACCACCATTATCACATCTTAAACATACTATTTTCGGGTTAAAATGAGCAGTTGCCATAGCTTCATAAATTTTTAAACATTCATAAACTTTGTCTTTGGAACTAATGAGAAAGACTACAACAAAATGTGTGTAATCATCTAAAAAAAGTCACAAAATATTTATTTCCATTTCAAGTCTGTGGTGTTATAGGACCACAAACATCAGTGTGAACGATCTGTTTGTTGCTCGAGTTCGTGTTCCAGTAAAAGGTTTTCAGGTTTGTTTGCTCATAATACATATCTCACAAGGCTTAAAGAAAGTGGCAGTGTTACTTAATTTCAGATTATCTACTAAATTCTCAAGTTTGTACATGTATTTTTCATTAAGGTGTCCAAGTCTTCTGTGCCATAATTGGAAATTCTCATTTGTACCACAGTAGTTTGTTATTTTAACATCAGTACTGAGAATAATTTCATAAAGAGTACCTTTACGATTTCCAATAGCTATAACAGTTCCATGATGCAGTATTTTAGCTTGACAACCAGTAAATATAACTTGTAAGCCACTCTCCTCAATGCGCCCCACTGATAATAAATTGTTTCTTAATTCTGGAACATATATATTATTCTGTACATTACGAAAAATTCTTTTTACCATTTAAAAATTGAAATAAGTTAATGGCTCCAATTGATTCGCCTTTTAAGTCTTGTCTTGTTTTAGCAACACCAATTAAAATAGGATTCTTTAGTTCTTCTACATATGTAAAAAATTGTTTATTGTTCATTAAGTGATCAGATGCCCCAGAGTCAAGATACCAGCAAAGAGTATTAGATCCATGTTCTAGATTTTGGTTCGATAGAAAAGCAAAACTTTGATTTTGTGAATCATCTGATTCATCCTCAGTTGTAATATGAGCTTGTTTTTTTTTTCCATACCTTTTTATTTCTTTTCTTGGGACAGTCCCATTTTCCATGCCCTAATTCTTGGCATATCCAGCATTTTAATTGCTTATTTGTATTAGAAGTAAAGGCTGTGCTAGATTGAATGTTATCAACGCCATTACCAGTTTGTTCAAGACGCTTCAATTCTTCATTAAACAATCGATTCTTGACAAAGTCTACAGTTATCTTATCACCTGATAACGTTTCTATAGCAGTTACAATTATATTGTATGATTCTGGAAGTGACAATAGTAATAGACAGGCAAGTAGATCATCTTCGAGCTTACTTTCAGTAGATTTTACTTGACATACCATGTCATCAAATTTACAGAGATGTATTTCCATAGGCTCCCCATCAATATACTTTAACGTCAAAAGCCTTTTCAACAACAATAATCGACTAGTCACACCTTTACGTTCAAATGTAGCAGCTAATTTTTCCCAAATTTCTTTGGAAATTTTTCCTTCTTTAACATACTCTAAATGAGTATCTGCGATACATTGTACAATCAAAGAAAAACAAATACCATCTTCCTTTTTCCATTTTTCCAATTCTGTGACATTAGTATGCGGGCTACTCTCTATACAATGAACAACTTGTTTTTCCCGAAGTAATATTGTCATACGAAACTTCCAGTTGTCATATCCAGTTCCTGAAAATTGACTTATTCCATACTTCTCTTCTTTCAGTGCCATTTTTTTTTTTTTTTACAATTTTAATATTAAATATCTCCTCTATTGATTATTACTCATTTTGTGGCTGGGCCCATAACCTGTTGATTTAATTATTAGAAGAACAATTAAAACAGTAAAAGAGAAGAAAAGAACATTGTTATTACACACATAACAGTGACCTATGATAATTATCAAAGGCAGACTGGTACTTTTAATATATTAATAAATTTGTTATATAACTCTGTTTATCAGACAGTGATAACACAACATTAATAAATAAATTCATTTCATGCAAGGTCCTCATCGTTTGACAAAGTATAAAATTTCATAATATATAGGATATATTACCTAAGAAACCACTATCTACCATGCTTTTTAAGACATTGAGATCACCACCGCTGAATCGTTCACCAAAGACCTTAGCTAAATCAGTAGCAATATGATAACCAACATCAATACCAACTTCATCTGATAAGGTTGCGGCACCAACTGGGAATCCAAAACTCTTAGTAATTGTATCCAACTGTTTTGGGTTTACACCTTCCTAAAATGATTATTTTATATTATTTGAAATAAAAATAATGATATTAAATGAATTGGTTAGTTTAATGATGTTTATTAATGAAATCATACCTGCAATAATCGCATTGCTTCGGATAACATTGTACTTAAAATACGAGTTGTATAGAATCCTGGTCCGTCCTTTACTACAATTACAATTTTACCCTGTTTTAAACCTAAAGATACAGCAGCAGCAGCCGTTTCTTTGGAAGTCTTATCAGTCGTTATGATTTCTAAAAGTTGCATTTTGTCAACAGGAGAGAAGTAATGCATTCCAATAACCTAAAAATACAGTAATGTAATTTTATAAGTTAAATAGAATTATGTACTATAAAAAATTTCTAACTAATTTATAAATTATCACATACAATTGGTATAATATATATATAATATTAGGTTTATAACATTCACTATAAAATTAACATGCAAAATATTTATCATAACTTTTAATGTATGTTATCCAACCTATAAATGTTTCAATTATTTATTTATCTACAGAAATAGATAAAATAATTATGAAGTCAAATACTTTTTATATATTCTCTATGGAGATGAAAATAAAAAGTTTAAATGGCTTTTTGAAATTCAAATATTTTTGTCAATTATTAGATGTATGAAAATTAAATAAATTGTAAATACAATTTTTTTTCAAATAAGTATAAATATTGCAAAATAAAATTGATATTACATCATTATTTTTTCATTAAATTTAGCAGTTAATTAGAGTTTTCCATAAAGTATTAAATAATTAAAATCATGATATGTGAATTTAAATTTATAATTTTGAAATATTTAGGTGCTTTATCTGATAAGTTACTCAACAAATATTATTTAAAGATTACATAAAGAAATCGTGATTAATTTCAAGAAAAAAAAAATGTACATACATATCACATTTAAAGAAAAACTTACATTTTCAGGCCGGCTACTACCCTCTGATATTTTTCCAATTGGTATAGCACTAGTATTAGTTGCAATAATACAGTGTTTAGGAACAACTTGTTCAAGCTCCTTAATTACTTGATGTTTTATTTTAATATTTTCAAATACAGCTTCAATGACAATATCAGCTTTTGAAAAAGATTCATAAGACAAACTACTTGTCAAGTCAGATACATATCTATCTTTTTCTATCCTGAAGTAAAATATATATAATGTGTATTAGAATATAATAATATTATCTTACAAAAAAGAAATTTGTATTTTAAATACTATCGTCAATTATAGCAGAAAAATATCATTTTATTATTATTTTACTTTTTTTAAATAAAATAAATTATACATCTATTTTAAAATAAAGAATAGAAATATAATATAAATAAATAAGTTTTATACAAATTATGAGATATTTAAAATAATATTTAATTTCATAAAAAAATAAGTCCATGTTAAATACATACATATATTGTAAATTATTAAATACTATCAGTATTAATATTTATTATTTTATTTATAAAAAGAACAATGAAGTGAGTTAATAATTTATTTTACATAAATTATAATATATTATAATTTATTAATTTTAAATATAACAATTTATATTATTATTATGAATAAAAGTACTTACCCAGTCATCTTCTTACGTTTAACTGCACCAGTTAGACCTTTTTCAATTTGTGCAATACCTCTAGCTAATCCTTCTTTATTTGTATCTTTAAGTACTACTTGTAAACCCTTGTCCACAGTTACATGAGCTATTCCAGCACCCATCAAACCGGCACCAAGAACACCAACAGTTCTAAAAAAAAATAATGTATTATAATTTTTTTTTTTCACAAATTGATAATAATGGTACAAGAAAAAAAGGTTCAAATGGCAAATTTTAATATACATTACATATAAAATAGAAGGTCTAAATTATAATTATCTATATATATACATACATATATCTGCAAACATATTTAATAATTTTACTTATATATCTAAATTAAAATGTTTAATTCAAGTGTATTCAGTCCACTATTTCAGTAGTACGCAATCTGGGGATCACATATATATCATATACATGTTTGTCTCATTCTAACTCAAATATCAATATCATCATTACATTGTTAAATAGCTGACTCAAATTTGTTACTATACTAACCTATTTGCTAAAAAACTCCTAGGAAAATCGAAATATAACCTATTTAATGTACCAACTAGAATAAATCTCAAATCAGAGGGCTCTTTATACTAAAACTTCTATTTGGCTCATTTCATCCAAAAAAGTGTATAGTTCACATTTTTTTTTTTTTTTATACATTTCTAAAAAAATGTCAATTATTTTCAATATTTTCATCATACTAATAAAGTATTTATTAGTTGACATTTGGGAAAAATTTGAAGTCTCTGCTATTTTCTGATTTATGATCATTTTTGGTAGATTTCCTTTAAATTTAAGAAAATTACTGAGAGAATTGAAAAATGAACTTTTAAAGTAGGTATCAACTATACTTCGACCCATAAGAGAATAACCGGATTCGCGTATTGATAGTGATGGTCGTGAGTTCAGCGTGGTTTGTTTTCTCCCACCATTGCTACTGGACGGCATGTATATAGCACGCACATACTTTGTAAATTAAACGGCATTGTGTATAAAAAAGTAAATATACTATTATCACTGTGTAACGTCCGTAATTGTAATGTAATGTAATTCTATTTTGCATATTATTTATATTTTGTTATATAGTTAAGCTTTATGTCTATGTCGTCTCCTTATCATATTTATAAAATTACTTGGTTAACTATAGTATTAAAATTATCATGATATATTAAACTAACTTTAAAGCAATTTTTGGAGCGCCAAATTTGTTTTTCTTGCATTCGGTTTGACCTTGAAATAATCCAATCAGACCCTTACTTTGTGGTGTCATAGCTAATTCAGCAAAACCATTACTCTCTGCTGCGTATCCTTTAGTATTACCCTCAACAATTCCAGTTTTAATTACATCGATTATCTAAAATCATTATATTACAGGTTAAAGATTTCATTACATCTTAACTACAATTGAATTAGTAATAAAAATATTACATAAATAAAGACAAATTTTCAAAACTTAAATTACTTTTAATGGAGCAGGATAAAGACCTCCAGTCATTTTTAGAACCTTGCCCTTGGCACTATCAAAGAATTTTTCTCGTAGCCATTCTTGTTTTAATGCCAAGTCAATTGCACTATCTATTAAAGTCTTATTTTTATTTCTCTTTACTAGTTTTTGACCAGCAGCTAGTTTTTTGGCTGCATCAATAGCAACTTCTTCTAAATACTCCAATGTCCTTTAATAAATCAGTAATATAATTAATAATTAATTTCACAATAATCATTATTGTATTAAGTTATTATTAAGAAACTAACCTTTCAGATGGAGTGTTTAAACCTGGTCCAAGAGGGGTTACAAGTTGATCAATCAAACCAACTTTTAAAGCCTTATCAGCTCTATATGATTTACCAGTTAAAGCCATATCTAATACAGTAGGTACAGACACTAATTTTGGTAAACGTTGAGTACCACCACCACCGGGTAATAATCCTAACATAACCTCAGGCAGTCCAAGAGCGGTACTTTTACTTTTTACAGCAATGCGGTAATGACAAGACATCGCAACCTAAACAAAAATCGTAATAATATTTTTAACTATATACTAATTTAAGTTTAAACTATTAGGGATTTAACCCTTTGACTACTAAATTAAATTTTTCTTGTAGTTCATGTACTGAAATAAATTGATGTCAATGAAAAGATTTTTTTTTTTGTTGATATCCATTTTATACACTGTCTAAATAAATAATCATAACCTTTTTTTTTAGAAGTTATGAAGTTTTTAATTTTTTTATTATTAGTAGGTAATAAGTACAAATTGTACCATACATTTGTAAAGAAAAACAAACAAATACGTTCAATAAAAACAATAAATTGCATGGCTAAATGGCTAATTGATAGTATATAAAATATAAATATTGTTAAGACAGTAACAGTAATAAATTATTACAACAACTTTGGTAATAATTCGCTAATTTGTACTTATAAAATAAAATACTTATAAATTCTTTAATAATTAAGATGGGTTGTTGATTTTTTATTTATTTTTTTGTATTTGTCATCAAAAATACTATAGGGAAGCATATAATAATTCAACTGTATATTATAATTTCTTTATCAGTAAACAAGCAGAAAGTATATGCAACAGAAAGATCACAGTGGTGTTTTGCTATGTTGCATATAAGCGACAGCAGTAGTCAAAGGGTTAATATCAAATTAATTAAATAAAAAAGTTGTTAAACGTAAATTTCTATTAAAATATATACTTTTACTTTGAACTAGATACCGATGTCCGGTATCAGTAAATGAGATGATTTTCCTATTTATATATATTATATAGTTTATAAGATAAAAATGTATAATATGGTATAATATAGTATAATTTTTACATTTACAATTGATGATTTTAATATCATAAGTGAAACATACAAAAAGGAAGAGTTATTCAATAATTAAGATTAATGAATAAATAAATAAATAAAAAAATATTATATCATTGTAGGATATAATATATTTTAAAGTATAAAAATTAATTTTATTTCTATAAATAATTGATGAAAACAATATCTATATAATTTTGAGGAATATCAAAAATCATAATTTATATATGATTATACATATATATAAATTGTATTATGATTTTTGATATTCCCTTAAAAGTATATGGCTACTTTTTATTACCTAAAGTAATAGAAGTAAATATTATGTGTAGAGTAAAAATTAGTTTAGAAAGTTTTTTTTTCAATAGGTTTTTATGAAAAATGAACAAATTAATATTGGAGGACACTAAAATTTATAATAATTTGTAATAAAAATATTTAATTGACTCATTCTGGTTTGTTAGTGCACGGTTTGTATGTTTATATTTTTATCATTAAATTAACTTAATATTATATTTTATTATACAAAAATGAGTTTGTTTTTATTAAACTTTAATGTTATATATATTTAATAAGTCTTATGTTTTTAGACTTCCTCTATAAATAAATAAGTGTGTTCTAGTATATCTTACATCAGTAACAATGTTATTAAGGGTTTAACTTTATAAAAAAGTTTATTAAATAACTTACTTCAAGACCACCTCCTAAACATGCTCCCATAATAGCAGCTACAACAGGTTTTGTGGATCTTTCAACCTCCATAAGCATTTTTTGAGCATCTTGTGATATTTTATGAACTTCTTCAGTGGTACGGCATGCTTGTAACATAAATATATCAGCACCAGCAATAAAACAGTTGGGTTTACCAGATATAATAACACTCCCTTTAATTGATGAGTCTTGGTTTGCTTTATTCAAATTAGCATGCAATTCATTCATTACATCAACAGACAATGAATTTACCTAAATAATGATAATGATTATTTTATTAAATTGAATTATAAATTATTAAATAATTTATACAATTACTTTTGAATTTGGAGAATTTAGTGTTATAACTAATATATTATCAATAATTTTTGATGAAGTATGTTTAACATCTTGACTCAATAACCTCTGACCTGAAAAAAAAAGTTGTTTTATAAAAATAAATTGACAATATATGATTTTATGTAAATTTCTTAATATGCAATCAAATGTTTACCATTATAAACTATTAATAAATTACATTTATTAACCATGAATGAAACAAAAATATAAAAAGTTGTATGTCAATTGAAATTTTATACATTTTAAATTATTAATATAAATAGTAATAGATTAATTAAAATTTGTTTTTTTTTTTTTAAATTTTTACTGATTTTAATTTTCTCTACAAATTTCTGTTTTTTATTTGTTTTAAATTGTTTACTCAACTATTACTATATTATAATACAACTATTATTATACAGATACATATTATTTATAATATAATAAACCTTTTCAAAATGTTTATTTTATGTATAGACTTGAAAAAATACTTACATAATCTAAAACTTAAAATAATTTAATTATGTATTATGGATGTTTTAATTACACTTTTAAACATTTTATTTAGTGTGGTACATTAATATTTCACAATACAATATGATTAAAGTTCCATATACTCTTTGTAAGAAAGTTTGTGATGGAATAAATAAATGTGTATTTTAAACAAAATACATTTAGATAGGTCTTAGACTTTAAAATATTTAATCAAAAGATTTACCTACATCTATAGATAATACTTATAAAAACAAATTATTATTTATTTATACATTTTTCATTAACAATTGTATTGAAACATATGTTGTTGCTGCAATTAAATATATTTTAGTATTTCAGTCAAAAAATATTGTGTAGGTAAATACATATTATTATAAAGGAAAACTAAATTTCATTATTTAACAGTACCAATATTTATAACAAATATAGATATATAGGTACATAATAATATAAATACTATTCTTAATTCAATGTCACCCAATTGAAAAAAGTAGGTTAAGTTATGAAATAAAATTGTTGAAATCTAGCCAAAATATGCAGTATTTTTGTCTTAATTAAAACTTTACTTATAATTATTAAAGACTCAAAAGAAAATACATTAATTTTTTTTACTTAATGATCAAAAATATAGTTGAATAAGTGAATATTTTGAACCATAGTATAACAAATTGTTGCATATTTTGAAAGTTTTGAACACAGTTGAAAAAAGTTTGAAAAAATACTAATTTATTAGGTACCTATTAAATAAAAATATAATTTAAATAGTTTAAAATAAGAGAACAATAGGTAAATTTCCACTTACATACTTACTTAATAATTTATAAATTATTGATATATTTTAAAATATTTATTATTACTAGGTAGTAAGTAAAGAAAAAATAAAGGTTAATTTTAGGAAAAATTTACGATATACCTATTTCATAAATTTTTTTTTATAATAATTAATAATAGTACATTAAATTGATTTAAAGATTATTTTATAATTTTATATAAATGCTTAATACTTAATATAATATAATTTTCTTAATAAATAAAATTGATTATAGATGGCAACATTTTTATACAGACTCTCATATTGTAGATAAAATTCTTTTATTTGTTCTTCAAAAATTACATTTTATTGTTCAGATTTAAGTTATAAGCATCAAAATTATAATTTATGGGGATGCAATGCTGAAAAATAGGACAATCCTAAATTTTAAATGGGTTGTATTATCACTCTAATTTACCAACAACTTATTTCATAAATTATAACCAATTTTAAATACATTATATATTTTATGTAGGTTAATTTTTTTTTTTAATTATATTCAATTTTTTATGCAAAAATGCATAACTCATGAGTAATAATAAAATAAAAAAGCTTGGAAATGCTTGTGCACAAAGAATATGCTTAATATTATGCAAAAGATTATTCTCGAACATTTTACATTACAGGTATATATAAAAATGTAATTAAATGTGTTACATGTAGTTATATATATTTTTTTATTAATTTGGGATTACTGAGCGGTTACTCGGAAAATATTTCTACTAAGGTACTTCCAGTTATAATTCATAATGAAAAACTGCAATAATACAGTTCTTTTTTTTTAGTTAAACTTGTTAATTTCTTTAAAACAAAATATATATTAGTGTTATGATACTATAGTAACAATAACATTAGAAAGATTAATTAAACCATTTTTATTTTTACAGTATATTAATATATAAAATATAAAATATAAATATTAATATATTAAATTATTAAGAGTTCCTACATACTTTATAATTTATATTATTAATACATCAGTGTAATTATAAAGTAATAATTTAATTAAGGACATTTTTAAGAAATATATAATACTATAGGTACATATTTATTATAATTATACTAGAATGAAATAAAATTAAAAGGATAAGGATGTATGCAATACTCAGTTATACTATTTCTGTCTATTGAACATGAGAATATAGCAAAATAAGTAATTACGTTTTACAGTATTTTATAAAAAGGTTGAATCATTATCTACAGTGTTCTTTTTTAAAAATTTTATAATAGTTAATTAAACTCTAATTTTAACCTTAACGCCACCAATAATATACATTTATTTTTAATAATTTTCCTATAATATACAAGTATAATGTCATAATAATCACAGAACATAACAGAAGTGTCACTTACCAGGTAACTTAGGATCCATACATGATGTTAACACAGAATTGTTGTGATTTATATGTGATATTAGGAATGGTTTACAATATTACAATTAATAATCCCCATCAGTCACTCTCCATTCATTGTTATACTTGAATTGTATGTAAAGGTAGGTACACACACACAGGCTAGGCCTCAAGGTTAGGCCTCACCACCATACACTAACCACACATGTGAATTACTCAAGGATTTTGTCTTTTTCCATGTATTTAGTCTCTCATGCTGTGCTCATAAGGGTATCATCTATTTTTTATATTTATTATATTCCTATATTGTAACCTATAATGGAATCGTCAGGCGACGATATTTTGGCGGCTATTGGTTGCTTAATGATTGTAAAGTCTTTAAAAACTCCCATGAAAAAGCACGAAAGAAGGAATAGTTATTGAAAAGTTTAAAATATTCTCATATTAATCTGCTAACAGAACTAAGGATAAAATAATGATGATATCACATCAAGGCAGACTTTACAGTGCCTCCACACTTGCGACTTTGAACTATACAGTCTGGTCCAT
Source organism: Pemphigus obesinymphae (assembly GCA_025469235.1). Classification (NCBI taxonomy): domain Eukaryota; kingdom Metazoa; phylum Arthropoda; class Insecta; order Hemiptera; family Aphididae; genus Pemphigus; species Pemphigus obesinymphae. The sequence goes on from JAIPRL010000133.1 coordinate 26,406, forward strand.
ACAGTTTTTCTTACCAAACTTCCGAAAGGATTTTTTGACTGCGGCGAGCTGATATAGGCTACAAGGTCGACCTTACACATGTGAAGGAAATCCTCAAGGACTGGACTGAGGATTTCCTGTACGTGTGTACCTACCTTAAGAAAATAATAGTTATCAGATAAATAGCCGTTGTTTTTGTACTGAGGTATTACATGACGGAACATGTTTAAATCGAAAGCCATGTGTGAGCCATGTGTTCAAGATCCCATACAGTCATCGTCAAGAACAAAGAATTTTCAAATAGTATCAGACCATTGCAATAACTTAATCTAATAATTTATGGTGGACTACCATATAATTTATATTTATCAACACTTTGGTTTATATACAGTTAAAATTAAATTTAGTATTGTAAAAATTAACTCTAATAGTTAATCAGATATCATTCACATCTACAGTAAATACACAAATAAAATTGAGGAGCGATATGAGCATAACTAATAGAAGTTTTTTAATAAGAACTTCCAAAAAAAAAATCTATAGGTTGTATAATATACAATATTATTTATATATTACCTATATTTTATTAATACATATTTTTAGATTCTGAGTGGAGTGATGAAGCTATTTTATAATGATATTTAATTATTTTTAATTTTTCTGCGAGCTACTTTAAAAAATTAGAAAGAGTCTATAGGAATTTTAGATTATGTATGGTAATGATAGATTGGTTCTAGATTAGATATTTTAGACTAGACTACTGGTTTTCCAGTAGTTTCTCTAGGGTAGAAAAAAAAACTTCTTTCCATACAGTGATGACTTCATATACACCGTATACATACATGTACAGTATATGCATAGTACATAATGTACATATAGGAAAACTACCTTCTATATGGTGTATCTACCTATTTTTATTCAAGGGGGAAGGAAGGGGAGGAAGTGGAAATTAAAATCTCAGATGAAGCCAAGTATGACAGTTGTCAGCTAGTATATTATATTTCAAAAAGAGATTTTTTGATAGCAAATTAATTCTATTGTTATTATATCTAGTACATATACTTATACGGTATATAGCTACAAATGGTGTATATGTGTTTATCGATTTGTAATATTTCCAAAATTAAATTTTAACATTCTACATTTTTATGCAAAATGTGGTAATACCTTTCCGAAATAATATCCGATTATTAACCTGTCATATTCTGAAAGTATTTCTTTCATCTTAATGCAATATGCATTAAGCCATGCAAATGAACAGTTATCTAATGAGAAAATTGTTTATATCAATAAGTATACAATGGCATAAAAATAAAAATATTTGTAATATGGCATGGTAATACAAATATATATTATAAATGCATTTGAATAAAGGTTTCTATAACCAACCCATAATAGTGACATAAGAAGACTTAAAGAGATTTCGTAACTAGTATAGAATATAGTTGATACTTTATAACTATATCTAGATGATACTTTTAAGATTTTATTTTATAACCCCCCTACAAAAAAAAAAAAAAAAAAATTAAACAGTTTAGAATTGTTTATTATTAGGTATATACAATTATTTATCATGGCATTTAAATTCAATTTATCCACTACAAGTATCCTACCTTTTTTATTTTAATTTATCCTACCTGATGTGCAAAGTAATCCTATCCCTACTGAAACCTAATGAGCAAAGCACTTCCACCCCCTACTGACCACTTTTTTTACTTGTCTTTTATAAAATATTAAATTAATTAATACATAATAGTCTGCTATTATATAAAGTATAACAATATTACAACAGGTTGGTAGGTAATAAAAAAACCAAACAATATGTAAGTAAAAATATTAAATAAAATAAAATATATTTAATGTATAAATGAAAATGTACTTAATAATAAATTACTTACAGACATAAAAATGAACTACCTAATTAAATATATTTAAGTGATTGAATCCAATTATAGTCGCCTAATTAATATAATAAAAATGTATAAATAATCATAATTTAAAATAAAATGATAATAGGTATATTAAACCAGAGCCAAGGATGTATTGTTTTATGTAACACTACCATTTTACCTAACCAGGAAGTCAATAAAACAAATGAATGATAATTTTCAAATGACCCATAAAAACTATTTATTTATTAAACATTCATTTAAAATTAAATTTTTGGGCATATAATATAACATAATTGGTTTTTCAAAAGGATTTCAGTAGGTACTTAATTTCTTAATATTGAATATAAAGACAGTAAATAGGTACCTACTAAATAAGTAGGCATAGCAGTTGCGGTTTTTGGACTCTTTTCTGGGGGGTCTGTTTATCAAAATACATTTATACTTAATTTTAAAAGGTATTTGCGGATTAAATTATTTATAATTTCTATAGTATTCATAAAGTTATAAAGGGTCTAGTACCTTTGGACCCACTCCATAATACTTCCACTGAGGTAGTAAATAATACTAAAATATAATAAAAATAGTAAGGTATATGTAATATTTATTTTAAAATTATCCAGAATTTTTATAAATTTGTTTATTTACTTTTAAATAAAATAATAGAATGGAGCAAAACTGCCTTGGACAAGTGTTCGAAAATTATATTATAAATAAATGTAAATAAACAAATAAACAAAAACTTAAGTAATATTCAATTCTACAAGTTATTTTTGATGACAATAGTCCACTTTGATATTTAGGTACTTATTTATTTAAACTTTATTTGTTATTTATAACTCGGTCAAGCTCAAATGTTTAAACATACTAAGGTAAGATTTAGGTAAAGCCAGTTGATTTAAATTTATTTTAAAAAGTATAAGTAGGTACCTACTTATACTTATACTTCATATAAAAAATCTACCTACAATAGGTAATCAGACAACACCTCGCACAGTTCGTGCTGATTGTGTTACTTGCTAATTATTTCACCTACCTACTTTACGATAAAAGAGCAATAAATCATGTTTAAATAAAATATAGTTACATAGGCACCTATTACCCAACTTTATTTACAGGTAGTGGACAGAAGTTAACGATTGGTATGTTAGGTAGACAATTTCAGTTTTCATTTCATTTCATATAAGTTATAATTGATACATTCATTCAAACAACTTAAAAAACATCTACCTATATATTTTTTTTTTATTTCATACGAAGGTTACCGGAATTAGGGCAAATAGTTGGATTCCCGATCTCTGTACTTTATACAAAGCCACCACATTATTGAGTCGTGGAATAACGATCAACAACATAGTGTACCGTTCATTTACTATCTATGGTACTGTTTAGTTTTTGTACTATAGAGCGTAATATTATATTATAAATTCATGGATTCTATGCATACCTGTTGTGAGTGCTCGCTTGATGTTGATCAGCGACATTTCGTTTGAAATACCCACGAGCCTGCACAACGCCATTGTGCGCCACAAAGATCGAAATGAGATATATCGAACAGAAGAAAAATACGGCCCTAAAGATCTATAATAGCAATGTCATACGTGACACAAATAAACGGCCAAAGTGAGCAAAACGGAAGAAAAACAAACTCGCACACACACTCACAAATACATCTACACACACATTCGAAGGCAAACGGCACGTTCACGCACACACACACACACAAAAAAAACTTTCGACGAGAGAGCCAATAATTAGTGTTATCAATATCTACGGTTGTTGTAGATAAGAACATTTTTCGTGATTTTGATAACTGCAGTGCGTGTTATCAACGTCGTACAGTACAAAATAATATACGGCCGCCGCCGAGCAGTCAAACCGGGAAATAACATCAATTATTACAGCCATATTATTCGGTATTATGTAAATAATATGTTCGAGCGATCAAAGTACACTGACGTAATACTTAATAAAATATACCCGACTATAATGTATACAATGCAATGTATTTATACTTACTGGTTTAATACAAGAAATATAAATATGTGAAAATATCATTATATCAATAGGTATGAGTGTATGACGTACCTATGTAGGTATACCTACCTATAAAGTATAAACCCGATTGGTATTTTCAAAAAAACCCTATCGCATTAAGTACACGCATATTTTATTACGAGTTACGACTATTGTAATATTACACCAAATGTTTAGGTAGGTATTATATTCCTATATTAATAACTAATAATAAGACAGGTATTAATATAGTAGGTAGATGCATTACCTACCAATTTATGCAATTAATATTAATTGGATATTTGCATACAATAATAATTCTGACCTTCTCGAGTCTCGACGTATCTACTCTACAGACTACAGTATTGTTATAATATGTCTGTCTGTCTCCAAGTAATAGTTAGGTACACCTATTAATAAAATATTACTATATAGTTACTCGGTATAGCAAAGTGCAGGATCCGGGGAACCCGGGAGGGAGTAATCCTCTCTTTCTATGAAAAATTAAAATTTGAGATATTTTTATAGTAAGATATAACATCAGTGGCGCAACTAGAGTTCAAATCTTGGAGGTGCTACTATTATGAATCACTTATAATGACGTTGGGGGCTCCATCCCCTACACCCCCAAACCAACATTACATATACTGCCAATATTTAGATTATACAATCACTACAATACCATTTTTGGAAAAAAATGTAACTTATTTTATTACTTATAATATTTTCTTATGTTTTTTTAAAATTTAAAGAGTCAAATATAATCTCTATCGGTATTAGCAAATGTGTTCAAGATTTCGTCAGGAACAGTGTCATTAGCTAAGTCTCTCTCAATATTTATCCTTAAATTAGTAAAGCGCTGCTGTAACATGTTGAAAAAAATAATTGATAGTAAAATCTTAAAAAATAAAATTACATTGGTAAAATTATAGCTGATATTTGAAATTAGAATAACATGGAACTTGAGGGTGCTTAAAATAAAATTGGGGGTGCTTCAACACCCCCTAGCACCCCCGTAGTTGCGCCACTGTATAGCATGTCAAATATTATGTGTTAGGTACCTATTTTATTGGTGCTCATAAATTATTATTGTATAATATTACCTAGGTACCTATCTTAGGTAGGTATTATTAGATACATATTATACATATTATAATAAGCCCATGATACATGAAACAAAATAAAACGAACAAATTTGTGGACCATCAATCAACTATCTAGGTACGTATCTATGTACCTACCCCTTAAAATACACAAATTGACAATATTTTTTAAAAATTGTCTGCATAGTTGTTCTATTCACACCGGCTGAGTATATATATATATATTTTAAAATTGGGATTCAGATGGTGGAAGTTGGTTCATCATCCCTTTAGTCATCGAATAAGATATTATTATTTTAAATATAAATGAACAGATAAATGATTGCATTTGAAATACGATTTTGAGCCATAAGTTATATTATTATTATTATCATTATTAAAAAAAATTAAAAATCGGTACCTAACCATGATAACGTTATTTCGTTATTATGTTTTTTCTCCAGTATTTATAAGAAAATTACTGAGAAAATAAAATAATAACTTAAGTACCTATTTTAGGAACTAATTTGAACTAATTTGCTATCAAAAAAGTGTTTTAGTTTAAAGCTTCTACTCTAATTAGGTTACAGACATAAAAAAATCAGGTAGGTAGCAAGTACCTTATAGAATATATAATATAGGTAGGTACCTACTCATCATGCATGGTACATATACATCATGTTTTTTTGTGTGTTTACATTTTTTCACGCAGAAGTAGGTATTCGGGTAGGAGTGTTTGGAGACAAAGAGGTTTTTGATGTCAAATTCATTGTTATACCTACTAGTTTGTACTTTAAAGAGGTCATTTTTCAATTTTCACAATAGTATCTTTAAGCGCACAGAAAAACTACATTTTATACGGTGTACCTATGCGGTATGCAGTATTTTATAAATGCGACTGGAGAAATAAAAAAATAATAAATAATTAGTTGTAGCGGGTTTTAGATTTTGAGTGTGGCGAGGGAGCTAGTAGTTTTAGAATGATGTTTATTTTTTTATTTTTCTGTTAACAATTTTTCTAGTGCTCCGATCTTTACAAGCATACCCGATTTCCGGTAGCAAATTGTATCTAATTGGTACTTTAAAGAGGTAATTTTTAGATTTTCTAAGTAGTTTTGGTAGTTTTTAGGAAAAACTACCAAAAAATTACGAGAAAAATACTATTTTATCTAATCGAGATTTTTATTTCTTTGTAATTTCGAAAATAATGACTCTAAAATTTTGAAACTTACATTGAATATTTAATTTTGTAATATATTCACGTTGATTAAAATTTTTAAAATTTTTTTTGTAATTTTGGACTATTTATAAACATTTTAGATTTCGAGGGTCTAAGTCTTAAAAGGGGTAAATTTGGGTTTTTAGACCTAAAAATTTTATTCAACGTTAAAAATACGTTGCTCTAATTGAAATCAAAAAATCTCGAAAATTCGTAGTCATGAGTTTTTTTTGATAGTCGTTTAAATATTTTCAATAAAAACTATCAATTTTGAGATATTTAAATCGAAATAGTTAGTAAAATGACATTTTAAGACCTGAAAAATTCAATATAACGTTAATCGTACATTACTAACTAAATTTAAAAAATCGGCGGAAAAAAAGTATTTTATTTTATTTTTTTTTACCTATGAAATTGCTGCTTTTACATATTTTGTTAAAAAAAAAGCGGGAACAAAATTTGCTTTTGCAGTTTTCTGCTATTATATTGGTAATATAGTATATTAGAATTATTACTCAATATGTTATACCTAATCATAATACATAATCAAATATTATGACTTATATTTATAGACTATAATAAATAAAGTATGCTAAGTATAGTTGACCAAGTACCTATATAGAAGTGATAGTTAAAACAGTAGGTACTCACAGGCCATAGTAGGTACCTAAAATTCAATCTAGTTCCCAAAATACGCCTATCACTTTTTGGTCAATTGTCCCTTACCACTGTCATGGATAGAACGATTAAGTAATATTGTTATTCGTTAATATTTTTGAATTTAAATTGCTTATTAATGTTAAATTTTATTGTTTTATTTTTTAAGTAATATACAATATGAGTGTATACAAAATTTGAAATATTTATATTATGTCAAATAAGGTTTCAGTTTTAAAATCCATCTCAAATCTACGACTAACATATAAATTTATATTGAAAAAAATACATGAGTAGATAGTGTACAGTGTACACCTTGTTACATACATTGTTACATCGACTTGGAAAAGTTTTAGATAAGCCAGTCTTTAACCAAATATTTAAATTACCTTCCTATATTATAAGAACATTTAATAATTGATACCAATTGTCTGATAATGCAGTAATATATTTAAAGATATTAAATTATTCCTTATTATATTTTTCATAGTTTTATGGATTTATTTTCTGTTTTTTTTTTTTTACATATTAGATACTTATATACCTATTCAATCATAAGCTTGTTATGTATCTATTACTATTGAACTAAAAAGTGATAAGTTTGATGTATTAACTTTATTGATGAAATTAATTTGCTTCAAGATCTAATACCTATATGGTACATATATTTATATACCTATAACATAATTATGTTTCTTTTTATAAGTTTAGTATATATTAAATTGATATCAGTGACAAATTTATGGGGGTTAAATTCCGGGTTCAACCCCCCTCCCCAGGACCAAAAAAAAAATAAAGAAATTATAGTTTATGCTATACAAATATAAATAATTAATAAGTATTATATAATTGATAAATAAAAAATTGATAAAAATGATAAATTATAAAAAAAAATATTAAAATTAAAAGGTACATTATTTACACAATTCATAGTTTTATGTTTGCAATTGAAAATTGTATTCAACATTACGAAAAAAAATCGATTGTTATACGGTTATTATAATCTGTACATATTTTTTTTAAATTTTCACACTTATTTTGATACATTTTTTTTCAATGGTGGTTCTTGACTCGCAACATACTGTTCAATTTTTAAATTATTAATATTTTCTTATTTTTGAAGTAATAAATACTATTAATATATAATATACTACTATTGAATAACTATATTATGCGAAATACTCAAGTAGGTATCTATTTCTTATTACGTCAAGTTTTAAAAGTTTTTTTGTTATATCTGATTAAAATTTAGTTACAAAAATAATAAAACACTCCTAGATTTTTGTTGAAAACTACATAGAATATTGATATAAGAAAATAAATAAATATATAATGTATAAAATAACTAGTTTTAGACAATTTCATAAGAATAATCTAGATATGGTTTTGCCGCAATCATATAAACGAACGATATAGGTACATATTATTATATTATATTGTATTGTATAATATTTTCGTAGTCGGTGTCACAAATCGGAAATGATTATTCGTCTGCCTATGTATCATTTAATAATAGGTTGAAATTAAAGTCGAAAAAATGAAAACCGGTAAACGAAATTAAAATCGAAATATTGATAATTGAATTAAATTTAATTTAAGGACTCCATGACTTGTAGCTGCTGAGGTTCGTGCATCGTGTTTCATGTTATGGATTAATTTCTTTTTCTCCACTTGAGCATTATCTGGTACATGGTTATGACCAAAACGTTTGAAAATTTTGTCATTTTCCACATGAACACGATCACCACATTTATATTTTTTATATAATGTACATTTCCAATGAATTTTTGTATTTATTTGTTTTTCACGGTAAAACATGTGGGTTTCATGTATCAGTATATCTGTACCCCGGTCACTTTTTATGTACTTTAAAGCCATAGTAATTTTGAAATTAAATATTAAAATATTTATTACGGTAAAATAAAGTGGGACGAACAAAATACTGGTATACTTCTCTGTTAATTTCTTTTTTCATTTGTATAAGGCATATGTACGTATGTATGTGTATGTGTGTCGTGTAGTATTATTATAACTATCACATAAGCCATTAGATAATCCATATCAACAGTTATCGATAAGATAATATAATATATTATATGAACATGTGTGTTCAAAAATGAGTTGAAAACGTAGGGCAATTACATAGATAATACCATTGATTATATATAGTATATATTATATATAGGTACTATATATAATCAATGATAATACCGAATACTATTATATTACACCGAAGTGGTGTTCGGAATCACTTTTATCAAATGTAATAATTTATTATTGCATTCAAATCTAAAATAATAATAATACACTTTCCTGTCCTGCTCTTTCTCTTAAATAACCTCCGAAACTTAAAGGTATTAAAGATTATTACAATTTACTTTAATTTTTGAGCGAACATTTGTCGCCAACTATTTTCGGCGGACAATTGATAATATATGTTACAAAACCTTTATATTATTCCTTAATGTTTTATAAAGGCCATTTGTTTTATTCAAACATTTAATAGGACATACAATTTAGTGTATTATAAGTATTAAGTAATTTTAAATCATAGGTACCTAATTATATATATATTGTTTCTTTTTATATAGTTTGTCAAATGTTGAATGCAATATTGGAATATTGTTATTTTCAATGATGGAAATTCTATTTAATATAAAACGTTTCTTCAAAGTAGGTAGGTAGGTACCTATAAATGTATAATGTATACTTATAAAATATAAATGTATACAAATTATAGTATTCGCCAATTTCCAAATTATCTAAATATTATTTGATATTGTATGATTATTATTTTAATTTTGTTTTACTATGTCATGTGATTGTATAGAAGATTTTAATATACAACAAATCAATGAGTTTTTGCAATATTTTGTTTATACCTTAATTTCATTCGATTCCCAACAAATTTGAATATTTAATTCCTAAGATATTTCGATCTCTACTTAGGTGGCCAGCAATCAATAGTTCGTTCACTATCTCCCTACGTTTTTTAGGGTAGAAGGAATCGATTAAAAGATTTTGGATAAGAGGTTTCTGGTGGTAAATTTATTCTAGTTGGTATACTTTAATGAGACGTGTGTAAAGTTGGCCCTCAGACTTTATCCAATCGATTCCGGACAAGTGCTAATATTTTGCAACTTTTTTGTGTCTAATTACAACAGGGTTAAAAAAATTTGTAACCGATCCCTTCTCAGCGAAAACTCCATTTTTATTCAGAAGCCCGTGTGAAGTTAGCCCCTTGACTTCGACCTATCAATTCGCGATTAGTACCAATAATTTGCAATTTTTTTGGAACTAATTGCAACAGTATTGAAAAATGTGCAACAGATTCCTTCATGGACAACAATTAATTAATATGTCAACACTTCCAAGACTTGAGATGTATATATATTATATATATATATATATATAATTATACATTTGAAGTAACCGTTTAATATAAAATTACTACCGAGTAGTGGCCAAGCGTCATAAGAGACAATGAGACAGTGTCTACCCTCTTTTATATTTGAAGAATTATTAATAAAATATTTAATTTTAAAATATAGAATTTGGTATAAAATATGTCATCCGCTGTGTATTCGTTCCCAATCTTTCAAAAATGATACAAAAATAGACGTATAGAAACACCGGCCTCAAAGTTATTTTATTATACCGTATATTCATACCTTATATTTATTTAAAACTATTATGTTATATTTTTTATTATTAATATTATAATATTATTTATTAATAGGTATAAAGTGATACAATTTGTATTTTATTTTCTTAATAAAGGAATAGGTACTTATATAGATTTTGTTAATTTTATGATTTTTTTTTTTAAAAATTGTTATAAATTTATAATATAGTAAAAAATTATAGTAGCATAAATAACTTACTACCTATTGTAAAATAAACTATTCTATACTAAAAAGTTGTTTTTTAATTTACTATTTGAATATTGAATATTATTATTACTAATCACAAACATTTTATTAAGGTAGGGTGAACATTTTTATAAAATTTGTCTACCCATTTGGTTTATACAACCTTCGCCACTGCTACCGAGAAAGAAATTTTACGTAAATCTATCTTGTTGACTCCAAATCTATGTCAATATTTAGCAACTAATTACAGCAACCTAGTTGAAAACATTTAAAAAAAATATATTTTTCAAATGCTTTTTTTAAATATACAATATAAATATTATACATTAATGAACGGGACATTTTTGGGTACATTTCATGCATGTTATAACCGACCCTATACGCAGTTCGGGACCTTCGTGTTAAAACAAACGTTGAAACGTGCGTGAAGTTGCCCCCCTCCCCCACCGAAATTGTCCCGAATCCGAATCTGTGCCAATATAGTTTGCTAATAATTTTCAACTTTTTGCAACCGATTATTTAAGCCGCTGAACTCACTCTTTTTATATTTAATTTTTTTAATATTTAATGTTCGGTGTAACGTTACAATTCTAGTTGACTAACTTACTTCAAATTCTATAAGTGTATTTTTTTTATAATTATATTTGTACGAATTTGTGTGTGGGTTTAAATTAATAATGCATAATAAAAAAAACATGTAATATACTAATAAAAATATTTATACGGAATAAATGTGATCTAATTTTGAATGTATATAGCCATATAGGTAAATTTAAAATTTTAATTGATGGTGCTATGCGAATTTTCAACAACCATACGAATTTTAATAAAATGCATGTACCTATTACCTAATTATTAATTAGATATAATATGTCATACATTAACCATACAATCTACAGTAGATATATTAATTATATAAATAATATCATTATTATTATTATTTTATTATAATAATTTATTTAAGGGGATTGGAAGCGGCGATTGTCTCTCTCTATCACACATGTAACTTACAATTTAGACCATTTATATTTCTAACGTACCGATGGATCTACTCGTAGTGTTGCGATAAGGATTATATCATATACATATTATACCTATAATATAGAATAAACTGATTTGAATTTGTTATAAAGTTTACTTTAAATCGACTTCTCCACATTTTTGATTTTGACTCTTTAAGTCTCCCTAAAATTAAGTCAATATATTCAGATATTTAAAATTTTTTATGAAAATTAAGGACAAAAAAATATAAAAAATGGGGAAATCGTTCTAAAGAAGATTACATGATGAATTTAGATTAGTTTTCAGAAATTTTATTGCATCACTATAGTTCAATCGGTATGTTGGAAATGGAGTTTAGTGTCTTTTCAAAATACGGTAGACGTATTTGTTGACATGTGCTTGTGCGTGTAAGACGTGTACCTACATACCATAATTATTATACCAAACGTATTTACACATACTAAAGATCCAATACTACTTACACAAACGAATACATCGAATAATCACCTATATAATAAACCCCTTAAAATGACCGCTTCCCATCCCCTTCTATTAATATTTATTTTACTTAACTATAAAAATAATTGTAATTACACGATAGGGTACCGAAAAATTGGTAAACAATATTACATTATTACCGATGAACAATAATATAAACCATGACCTGTGTTATCTATGGTATCGGTTACACCGCTACAACCGATGATAACAATAGGTACCTACCTACTACCGTATGCAGCTGAAACACGTGGCACAAAATACATACAAATATACAATTATTAATGACATTACTGCTATATCATAATATATTAATGACTGAATTACAGATATTACAGAGATTATAACTAAGTATAATCTGTACCACTGTACATATTTACAAATACAAAAATTTTTAGACGTAAGCATTAGCCTGCCTGACAGGTCAAAATAAAAAAAATTATTTCTTTTATATTATGACAAATGCAATAGGTATTTTTTTGAACGAAAAATCATATTTTATCTCATGTAAATATTTCATTACTATGTAAATAGTAATTACTCTCATTATGGATTTTATTGATTCAATAAGTTACTATGGTTTTTACAAAATAATATTGTGTACATATTATATTATCATATTATTACAATAAAGATATCGGCTCAATGATTATCCCGTATTTGTAAAGTTTTTTTAAGTAAATTATTTACATTCCATTGGATATAAATAATATATAGTGTGACATGTATTCATATATGTATTCGTATATACATGAGTATATACGACCTGTACTATTTTCTTTGTTGTTTTTCAATAGGTAGGTACCTACCTACTATTTAATTTTTTTATTTGGCGTGATTTTTTTACAAGATTATAGTAAAAATATATTCTAGGTTGCAATTAGTTGCTAAATATTGACATCGATTTGGAGTCATTAGGATAGATTAACGTACAATTGTTATATCGGTAGTAATTTTGTAAGTAACATCTTGGTTACATAATTTCATGTAATAGTAAAATACCTATGTACACCTATGTCACGAGTGTTGAAAGTGTTAGAATATTGATTTTTAGCCATGAAGGGATCTGCTACAAATTTTTTCAACTCGGTTACAATTAGTTACAAAAAGTTGCATAATATTGTCTCTTATCCGGAGTCAATTGAACAGTCGGGGAGGGGGAATGACTTCACGTGGGTTTGAATGAGGGAAAAAATCGATTTTTCCAGTAGTTTTCTAAACTATAAACGAAGCACGAAAAAAATGGAAAATTATTATAAATCGAAAAATAATACTATACCGAACTTTGTTGAGAATTACTTTCGAATACAATGATTTATCTTTGTTTTCAAATCTAATATTATAATATTACTATACTATCCTGTAATGTAATTAGATAAATATGCAAAACAATTTTTCAAAAATTATAAACAACTTATTTTACCAATTTTTCCAAAACCTCCTACACGACTCACCAAAGTTAAATTAAATACCAATTGATAAATTCATGTTTTCACCAAATAATATTGTCCGTCTTATTGTTTTTGGGATACCGAATAATACAATTATACTGACACTAACACTAGGCACTAATAATTTATTACAATAATTATAGTAAACCGGAATGATCATATTTTGAAAATTAAAAACGGAACAACAAAAAAAAGGTCAGTCGTAATCTTTCCTCAAATTATAAAAAAACTGGAAGTATGGTTACCCTATAGTAAATTGTATATAATGTATACCTATCGTTAAGAGGATGTTATACACCCGTTTTAAAGGGATTTTGTATAGAAAATTTTAAGAATAATTTAAAAAAAAATGGAAATCTAATAATTGAGTAATGTTTAAATATATTTCCAAAGTAATTTTAAAATATTCCATCGGTAGTTAATCAATAGCATTGCTATTGTTACATTTGAGTTATTATTATTATTTGAGTTGTTACATTATTGAGATTGAGACAAAACATGTCTAGAGATATTCATGTTTCTAGGAAACTGATTGGTCTTAGTATTTTATGACGTCTATAATAATTTAAACACTGTACAATAATCTAAATTTTGGGTGGGCGATAGTCGATAAAGTTATTAGAAGTCGAGTATTGAGACTTTGAATATCCCGGAGTTTTCTGTTTTTAAAAGTCGTATAATTCAATTAGTAATAACTTTATTGAATATCGCTGAGGTGAAAATTTAAATATTTTTATGATCTTCAATTTATATATATATAGAGGTTATTATATACTAAAATAAGTCAGTTGCCAATATACGTTTTACATAATTTTCATAAATAGGTAACTTAATAATACACAACAATAAATAATGTTACTGGCATTAGACTGATTTAAAATTATTTTTGAAATGCATTTAAATATTTTTGGTTGGTTATATTTTAATTTTTCAAATAAAAAAAAAATCCTTAAAATTACCTATACAAAACTTCTTAAAACCGGAGTGTATTCCGATATAAGTACTGGTATATTATAAATGAAACGTCTTCTTAAATATTTTTATTTGCCGTAGGTATTTGGGTACTATTTTCCACCTATGTCATTGTTGTCGCTCTGTATATATACTACATACATGTATGATATAGAAAAATGCATTTATTTTATTGACAAAATAAATAATATTTTCATTTTACATCAAACATTGATTAAGATTTGGTTTGACGTCGAATTTTACCTAAAAAATATTTTTCATATTATATTATATTATAATTAAGAAAGAGAATGTTGATAAAAGTTCACTCTCCCCTTAAACAAGCTTTGGATCCTCCACTGTCAATCACCAAAGAGTACCTACTTCGTTTGAAATCGCTAATACAAAATAATAATGTTGATTTCCATACTATCACGTACTATAAACATATAAAAATACTATAGATTAGTCTAGTGTAGTCTAATCTACAGTACCTATTTGCTATAATATATTATCAACCAGAGTTTGGATAAGAATATTTACAATGAATGTACGTAGAGTTTTTTTAAGTTAAAATAATTATTAATATATTTTTTTTAAATTTTAAAGTTTGACTTTTTTCAATGTTTAAGTATACTTATTGAACAAAAACTCTATGCTTTAAATTAAGTTCTGGTTTTTTATTTAGTGTAGGTATTTTGACAATTTTTTATCAAACAGATCAGAAAACCCCAAATAATTTATGAACAAATTTCGTTATTTCATCATAATAAAAAGTGATACAGATATGAGACTATATTTAGATTACTTTTTAATGTATTTTAATATTTTTCAATTGTTTAATGTTCATAATTCAAAAACCACTTAAAAATTGCCTACACAGAACCCCTTAAAAATGGTTTGTATAGCATTCTCACATGATACGAGTATTTGCGAACAGGTACATATTTTTAAAGTCTGAACTTTATAAATATATAAACAATATAACTTGTGATTAGTGATATTTAGTACCTTCTGATTACACAATAGTTAAGTCTTAGTGTGATAGTCACCGGATTACTAATAAATTTCTTTTAAAATGTAATTAAATATAATTCAACAATTCGATTTATATTTTTCATTAAAGGCCGTTTATTGCCTATATATAACGCCTTATAAACTATAAACATCTAAGTTAATAAAATTACCAAATTCGAAAAGGGGAAGTTTTTTTTTTTTTAACATACTTTTTATATTAAATTAATAATTGATTTGAAATAGTATACACATTTTGACAGTGAAAATCATTTTAAAAAATGAACAAAAAAGAAAACTTGAAATGTAATTTTTTTGTCATAATATTTTTATTAATTTTTTTTTAAATTTAACAATATGTTATTAAACTCTATCATTTTCATGTTTTACACAGTATAATTATTAATTTTGTAATATTGACTGTTTACTATTAGATGTAGACATTCAGCTAAGACTAGAGCTGTGATAATCACGTACAATTAATATAATATATAATATATAATTTTGGATTAAACTATAATATGACGATATTTTAAACTTATAATGCTCAATAAGTGTTTTGTTCTCTATAATATAAAATATTTTCATTCTTATATTGTATTAATTTTTTAGGACTAGACATATTTACAAGTAAATAAAAGTACGATAGTCACGAATTGTACTTATATATCTAGTCGAATTTTTGATAAAATATAATAAAGTAGGTATATAATACTGACTGTTCGTTGAAATTCCTAATGAATGAATAAACTGTACAATTAAATTTTATCTCAAAGAAATAATTTGTTCAATTCTTAGCTTATACATATTATTATTTAAGCTTATATTATATACGATATTATTAATACGGAAATTAAAGTATAATTTGTATTATAAAGTACGAGTACCTATTTATGTATAATTATAAACTGCAGCTATTACTTATTATTAATATTATTTATTCCTACGTAATTTTAAATTGTTTGATTATAATATATATTATGTAACAGACAGTGGTGTAGTAACAGGGGGGGGGGGGCAAATGTTCAAAGTTTAGAAAAAATTGAATTAAAAAAAATATATCAGTTCAAAATGTTATTAATAACTATATTATTAATATACTTTCAAGTACGTAAAAAATCACGTGTTTCAAAACAGTAATATAAAAACGTTTTGAACAATATTCCAGAAATTATTTTTATGTAGTAGGTAGTATAAAAGCGCACCCGCAGGTGGTTGCCCGGACTTTATATGTTTGATATTTGTATTTCGTATTATAGGTTTTGTTTGTCATTTATTTCACTGTCGTCGTGTGATTTGACAATAAGTGGACTGCAGACGGTAGTTATCAAGTAAGTAAAATATTTTACAATTTTAAATCTACTCTTGGCGTGCGTCGTTAATTCGTTATATATATCATTTTTATAATATATTGTTATATTTTATAATATATGTTTTATTTAAAAATACATATGGTACCTAGGTAGTAGGTATATTATAATAAATAATAATGTAATGATATCAGATAAGTATGCAGGTATAAGGTATACAACATAACACATAATATACACTATGCACTTATTAATTTTGTAAGTATATATATTTTATTTAGCATTATGGTTTTAAATACAAATCACAGTATATTTGTTATAACATAGGCATTATAGTAGAATAGACGCATAGTGTTTACGAGAGTGATATAATTTTAGAAAAAATGGTACAGCAGTTTAGGTTTCTGTCATATTGTCATAATTTATATTACAATTTATTTATTTTTTTATATACTTACTATATGTTGTAAGCATTAACACTTAACTATATTATATTATATATACTCGGAGCACATACCTATATAGCCACATATAACATGTAATACTCCTATAATCTATATTATATTGCGGTCAGCCTCTAAAATTGTGTGTAGTACGTAAAGTTCAATGTGTAGTAAGAAATTAGCAACTGTTTTAAATAAAATTAAGCAATTCTAAACATTTTTATGTATTATAATGTTGATGATAAAAATAAAAAAGGCCATTCAAAGAAAAAATAGGTTAAATGTGTAGTACGAAAATCAGAATATTTTAGGAGCTGATTGCGGTTGCCAATTCCATTTTTGAAATAACATTGATTTAGATTAGAGCGGCTATACACAGCGATTACAATCCTTCGCGATTTGGACGCTGTGGAAAAACACAATCGGACTGCGAATTATCGTCCGAACGTCAATGTCATAAAAACGCAATAGTTGTATGAGATGCGGCTATACGGGTAACGAATATCCGCCGCGTTTTTATATTGCATTCAATAATACAATAATTATTGTGTATAGGTATTGGTTAATTAATATGCAGATACTTACTACCACTACTAAATATGTATTATTAAATTATTTTTAATTTAATATAAATTAAATTATTTTATACTTCATGAACACACCTACCGATGTAACGCAATTATTAATACCTGCTTAATTATTGCATTTTATATAGTTTATACCTAATAAAAGGTAGCTATGTATTATATTATAATATGTAACATAATTTTAATTAGGTACCCATTTAAATTCTAAATTGTACATTTCAACGACGGGTATTCTGGGTTTACGACGGAATAAACGCCGTGCAAATGTCTTTAGAGGACGCCACACATGCGATTTTTAAGGGGTTCTGTATAGGCAAATTTAATGAAATTTAAGAAAAATAAAAATCTTATAATTGAAAAATATTCAAGTACATTTTAAAAGTAATTTAAAAATAGATCTGTGTCAGTAGCACTTTTCGTTGTTATGTAATCATGATATTTGTTAAATAACCATGTAATATTTACTTTTGTACAGATATGGTTTTTGGTAGATTAATCGTAGAAAACTAAAATAGGTATACAAAAAATATGAGAACTTGTTCTATTTTTTAACGTCGTTATGTGCTGATGTGTTGAATAGTGACTTTACTATTATATGTTAAAAAATCCAAAATTGAATAATGAAAAAAAATATGAATAAAAAAATGAAGAATAAATACTTTCTTGCTGTTAGTTCGCACTGAAGATGACAACTTAGTTGTTCATATATGTATGGGCAAAATAAAAGTATAAAATATTGTGACT
Source organism: Pemphigus obesinymphae (assembly GCA_025469235.1). Taxonomy (NCBI): domain Eukaryota; kingdom Metazoa; phylum Arthropoda; class Insecta; order Hemiptera; family Aphididae; genus Pemphigus; species Pemphigus obesinymphae. The sequence continues at coordinate 45,120 of JAIPRL010000133.1, forward strand.
CTAGGTATATAATATAATAATTATCAATAGTCACAAGTACTCATATATATTAAAATAAATACTTCTGTAAAAAATTTTCGAAGAAAATTAGAAGCATAAAATAACGTTAAAAATAGATAAAATTCTTACCTTATTATGATTATTAAAAATATGCAAGCCATTTTCTAACCATACTTAGACTCTAAGATTCAACTTTTATGTATACAACCTCCCCCCCTTGAAAATTTTTCTTACTACGCCACTGGAAGCATAGCATATTTTAACATACAAAGTGAAAAATTTGTGTCACCTACTGGTTGATGGATAAGTCGCGTATATCCACATAGCCCTTGCCATTGCCCAAGACCCTGACCAGTTTGTTATTAATTAAAAATAAAAATGTATTGACTAATATTGAAAATATTTTTTTATCATTATGAATGACTATTCAGTATTTTTGCACGAAAAATATAAAAATAAATATATTTTATGAAAATAGAAAATGTGCCAAAACGAAACTTGCTATATTATTTTTATATAATTTTCTATTACTATATAATAATATATATGTTATAATAGTCTTATATCTATTTTATATGTTACTTATTATCTTTTTTTGAATACTTTAGGTGTATTTTTTTTTTATATATAATATATATTACTTATTTTACTAATATTTTACTAATATTTTACTAATATACTAATATACTATATATTACTTATTTTACTAATATGTATATTTTTATTTTTTGTAATATAAATATAATTTTATTTAAATTGTTAATTTAAGTTAAATTAATTTTTTTTATGAGTCAAGATAATATTTGAAATCCCTATATAATTTAATTAAGTATTTATTATTTAAAAAAAAAACTAATCCGATGGATGAGGATAACCATGCAAATCCTGTATTTTTTTATACCTTCCCGGTAGGTAAATTTTCTGTACATTTTACCCGGGCCGGTCTGGGCTATTAGGGGAACTATTAATAATTGTCTTGAATTAGTACCTATCGATTATTAATTTCACAGTGATAACACCAAAATATATTATTTTATATTACATAATATACGTAATACGATAATATACACGTATAGGTAGGTAGAGTAGTTTTATCTGCCAAAAATTATATTCTTATTTTAAAACATAAAATAATAATTTTTTTTTTTTGACCGTGGTTATAATAATTTTAGGAAATTAAATAAACCGTTGTTGAGCTATACTTTCATTCTAACATCCTTTTGGGTGTATATCCTCCTTGCTAATATAGTATTGACTCCGCTGACTACTATATTCATAAAAAATATCTATCGATTCCGCCGGCTACTATTCGTTATACGTTAATAAGTTAATAATAGGTTTGGTACACATTTCAAGTCACTAACTAGATTATTTTACGCTTTATAACAAGTTTTTGGTAATTTTTGGCTGTTCTTCTTTACGTTTAAGAGGACGTCACACACCCGATTTTCATGTATTTTAGGAAATCCTTATACAATTTTAAGAAAAATGAAAATCCAACAATTTAAAATTATGTTTAAATATACATATATATATATATATATAAAAGTAATTTCAAAATAGTCTTATGTTTATGCATTTCCCATTTTTATCAACTTAATAATATTGCAGAAAGATTATGAAATATTAAACAAATGACAGTTAAGAACATTATTTACATTATTAGACTTAAGAAAATACACTACTTACATGACTATTAATTATTTACGAATAGAAAATTTCAATAATATCAAAAGTTTTGTGTTTTAAAATTCAATATTTAGCCTTTCTCCACTGTATTTGTTTTAAAAAAAAAACTCATCACTATTTTAATTTATATTAGTATATTGAAATTGATCCTGTGGAACTCAAGTGAAGCATTAGCACGGGTGAATGAACATATTTTTAAGGAAGTCGTAAACTAAAAAAGAACTTCAGGTAGACACATGGTCTAGTTTTTAGTTACAATGCCACCCAGTACAAATTCCTTAAATATGCTATGTTATGTAAGTAATCTTTTAAAGTTTAAATTATAAAATTAAAATGTAATTTTCAGGAATATTAAATAATTGTATAACAATAATATTTTTAAATCGTATTAATAACATATTTTTTGTATTTGTAGTTATTAATTCAAATTAATATCATATTATAACTATATTATTCAAATATTATCTTAAATAATTTATATACAATTGTTCAAAATATTAATTAGGTACAGTGAAAGTCATCACTTATTTATTATATAGATTACAATGATAAATTTATTTGATATTTTGTTGTTTTCCATACATTTATAAAGTAATTTAATTAAAAAAGGTAGTTTTCCTTTTTGCTTAGAAGACCAATGGGAAAAATCGAAAAATGACATTTTTAAAGTAAGTATCCAACTAAAATCAAAGTGTTTACTCCAAAATTCCTACTCATACTTCTATCAAAAAAAAAAAAAATGTGTAAAGACATAAAAAAAAAAACACATCACATTAAAACGAACACATTACCCGCTTCGCTCAGAATCTATACCGTAAAATTGTGAATAAAAAGCCGATGGGTAACGATAATACGAATTGAGGAGAGTACCTACTCATTACTGAACATAAATAAAGGTCCACTAAAAAAATCATAAGCCATTATTATTTATTTAATATTTACCACTTTTAAATAAATAATATTAAGTATATAAATGTTGCTATTTTACTTCACATGAAACTGTTTTCGTTGATCTTTGGTTGGATATACAAATAAATACAATTCAGTATATAAAAAAAATAAGCACTATCTAAAGAGGGAACGACGACAACATTTGTAATTTTGCTAAAAATCTATTGGAATTAAATTGGGAAAAAAATGTATCTATGGACTTGATATTTTCACAGAATATATAATTCTATTATTTTGATTGGATACATTTTTTAAAAAAGTTTGTACACATTTTGAAAATGATAGATTTTTATATTTATTTACGAAATTAGTAATTTGAACTTATTAAACTTTCAAATATTAAATTTCTATATTTTTGTAAATTAAGTCGAAAACGTGACATATAATAGGTAGGTAAATTTTAGATCCTGAGTGGAGAAAGTGTTAAGAGCTAGTGGTTATTATACAATGATGTTTATTTTATCATTATTATTTTTTAAGTCTACGCGTATTTTTAGCATATCCTATAGTAATTTTGCATCTATGAAATCTTTTCTTTATCAAACATATTTTATAAATAATAAAATAAAAACGTGGTACAATGCAGTGTATTTTTACTTTACTTAATTTTATAGAAAATATCCAAATTGCAATTCTGGACGAGTTAATGATATTTTTTAACTCAGTTAAGTTAAGTTAAAAAAATAACTTATAAACTTAAGTAAAATTAATTTTTTTTTTGTATGAGTTGATATACTATTTGAAATATACAGGTATAATTAAGTATCTATTATTTTTTTGGAAATAGGTAGGTACTGTTATTTTTTAACTTAAAGCATTGTACAATATTTAAAAACTATTAAAATTATATTATTTAAAACACTAGAATGTATATTTATAATAATAATTATTAAAATTAACAACAAATATATTTATAAAAATGTTTGATTAGTAGGTGGTACCTATTATTTTCTTCAAAATTCTAACAAATTGAAATTGCTCATTGCAAATTAGTAGGTACTTACCCACTTATATATTATTTATTGACGAAAAATTTAATATATTTTTTAATTTATATTACAGGGAGATTATTATATAATATATAGATATTCTTGTTTTATTTATATTTTTTGAAAATAAATAATTCTTATAATATAATAATTATTAGAAACAACAAAAATAACTTAATTTTCATTCAACCATTTTGACAATGAACACAATATGAAATCAAAATGTATCAATTATTTTAAAATTAACTTAAATAAATTTTAATAAAAAGTAACTCGTTATTTTAAAATGAATATAACCAAAAATAAGTTCAATTAATAAAATAAGTTAACAAAGTTTAAATATAAAAAGTTAAGGTAAAAGTTAAAATTAACTTTGAATTTATTAACTCGTTAATGCCCAGCATTGCCAAATTTTTGTGTTATTATAATATAAGTGTACAAATAATACATTGGGCATGCCGATTTTAATTGATTGTAAACGTTTTAGGAAAATTAATTTTGAAATATATTTTATTTAATATTTAAAAATTTTTTTCTCGAAATTAAAACAAAATTGCCTATTTAAAACGCCTTAAAAATCGGGCGTACGATGATGGACACGATAAATACAATTATGACACGGAATTAAGCTAAATGTATACTTTACAATATAATAATAATAATAATAATAAGTTTTGAATGTATATTCTTATAGTTATGTATAATATGCCTAATTATTATAATTATTAGTATATCGTATGTATATATAGCTTATACTATTATACGTAAATATTAATTATATTATATTTAATATTAGTAAGGTCTTAGGTCACACTTAATTTGATTTATTGCTAGATTGCGGTATCGGCACCGATGCGGTCGGTACATTTGCGGTCACGACCTTTTTGGTGCTATTTGCGGTCACATGATTTTTTTTTTACCTGCTTATCGGGTTACTTAGGTCATAATAATATTTAGTTTTAATACATAATAACTATGTAAACTAAATATTTCTTAAAATCCAAAAATAGTAAAATATCATACTTATTCAAAATTCAGGTATATTCAAAAATTGGAATTAATAAAATAAATTAAATTAAATGTGTAATATAGTAACAAAATATTATATTGTATAATGACTATATAACTGCAGTTAAAAAAAACTTAAAAAAAATTTTAAAAAACGACTACAAATTAACTTTTAAACACTCTAGTATCTATACATTTTATACTGCTAGTCCTAAGCTAGGAAAAATGTGAAGGACAGTTAGTTAGTAAAAATAATATGGATTTTTGAAAATTTTAAATAGTTGTGCATGATTTTCCTCAAAATTTTTAGTGGCAAGTAGGTATTTAATTATAAACATGTCAAGATAATTTTAAGTAACCAATCGAGATAAAATTTTCTATATATCCTCTTCGTTTTTTTTAAAATTTTTTCAAAGAATAAAATATTTTTAAAAAGTATTCGGAATACTATCCAAGTTTGTATATTTGACAAAATTATACGACTTGTAGGTAGGTATAGTATTTATTTTGTATTAAAGGCATTTAAAATTTATTTTATAGTATATAGTGTCAATTAATCTAACTTTAGCTATGGTTCTATGTATATTTTTGAATGATGAACGAAGTGTGACTTATTTTTATTTAAATGCATTAGAAAAAAGTGTTTATAAGACATGTGGATATTATTAGACTGATAAAAATATTTCTAAGGTAGTAATTAATTTAATTGACATCGGGTATTTATTTAAAAAAAACGTATATTTATAAGAGTAAATACCAATAAAAATGACCTTATTGCCAGTGCCGGATCTTGAATACTGGGGGCCCTGGTGCAATATAAAATTTTGGTCCCTTTGAAAAAAAAGTTACATTTGTAATTTACAATGGTACATAATATACCTAATTATTTTCATTAAAAATCAAATTGCATTATTACCATATCTGTTTTAATATATGATACAATATTTAAAATGAGTTCTTAAATATTATTTAAACATAATTATAAATATTAAACCTATTAAGATAATAATATATTCAATATTCATACTATTTGTTTATTCTATATTAAGAAATTATTTTTTTTTGATTTTACATTGGAAAATTGTCAATTATCTACTCAATATTTAGTGTGTATTGTTTCGTTATTTTTCTATGTTTAAAATTGAAATACTAGATAAACGTTCTTGTCCATACGAGTTTCTTAGGTAATTCTTTATCAGTTTTAATTTGAAAAATATTTGTATGTACATATTGATTATACATATTTTGTAATTATTTTATTTAAAATTATTACTTTAATAATTACTTGTGTGATCGTAATATAGACATTTTATACTTTATTACAAAAAATAGAAATACTCTCGTAATTTACCACCGCGATGTTTTTCTTTTTTTATCGACTTTTTTTACTATTTACCGACTGAACTTAATTTTTCCGACTGCTTTCCAAAGTAGGGAGTATTGAGAGACCTCCCATCCCTGGGCACAGCCTCGTTTAGGACAACAGTATATAGATCAAAAAATAAGTACTGTCCTATGAAAATAAATACGTATGGACACCATAAATATACTAAATAATTTTCCTGATGTAATACATTTTAAATTTAACAATGTATAATATATAAATGTACCTATTTAAAAAATTGTTTTTAGTTATTTTTATAATTATTATTAATAATATTTATTTTTTTGAGAATTTTACAAGGTAATTTTTTCTTGTTAGGTAATTATAAGAAATAACTTTTAAAAATTTCCGAGAAATATGTTAGCTGATAAAGATTCTTATCTTATTTTTTGTCATTTCAACTAGGTACCTAGGGGAAAAAAATATAGTTTCAAACCAGTATCCAACAAAACACTATTCGAACATATTTTTTATTATTTTAGTTTATGGTACGTTGATTTCCATATTATCAGGACTCCCCATGTATTTTAAAGTGTCAGGGCCACGGTGAAATGCGCCGCTTTCACCGGCGATTTATCCGGCTCTGCTTATCGCCACATGTTAAAACTCCGATAAGATGTTTTTAAATCTCTCTGTGTGGCACATATTATATATTATAATATCTGAAATATTAGAAAAGGTTCGAAAAGCAAGTGTTCAATGTTTGTAAAAAGTCGGCATAAATTACGATAACGAAATTTCGAAACAAATCCCCCAATAATGAATGCTAATGTTATATAAAATGGTAAAATACCACATGTTATTCCATAATAACCAGATGACCAGATGTATAACATAATGACCAGATGTATAACTGGGTCGAAAAATATGCTTTTTTTATTCGGATTTTTTGTGTATAGGTATAGTTTACAAAAATACTAATTGAAAAAAGTATCAAAAATATAATTCTCGAAGATTTAAATATCTCATTGACTTTTGGACCACCTAAGATGCACATGACAAAATAATAAATAATTAGTTCTAATTTAAAAGGAAAAAACACAAGTTATATAGGTATTTATCTCATTATATTACAATATATTTCTTTATATTATTGATTCTATATATAATTAAATATCATTTAAAATAGTAATTTAATAATTACTTATATTATTATATTATTATATTATTACCTACTATTATTCATGATTATGTAAAAACTATGAAATATAAAATATATATTTAATGGGGTATAAAATATGTACCTATATAATGTATATTAATCTTATTTTGTAGGTAGGTACCTAGTTGAATGATCAATCATGTGTAGAGAGATAATCATTTTAGATCATTGAAAAATACGAGTAAATTGATTTTAAAATATTATATTACCGGGTACAACTCATTTTGAGTGACACTAAATTTTAGAATATCTCCTTTTGAGTAGGAAAGCTCGAATGTGTAACTTTTTCGAGTGTGAAATCTTTAAGTGTTACTTTTTTGAGTGAAATTCGTATACCTCGGATTATGTATTTTATCAGGATGCGTAATAGTCGGAGACCAATATTTTGTCGGAAATTAATTCATTATAAAAATATTATACCTTCGGCGGAAACTGGCCTTTATTTTACTTTCTAGATTATAGTCCTTTATCTCTTAAGTGTTTCTGATGAATCGGTCGACAAAGTAGTCAATCCAAAAATGTATCAAATTTACTATTATCAGGTATTATAAGAACTCGAACCTTGCTTCTTTCGGTAATAATTGCCGAATATAATGAGTTCCACACAACGTAAAATCTACATGTTAGTATAAATTCAATTAAAATTTTGCCCAACGATTTGTAATACATTTGCCGTTAAATATAATATGGATATAATAAAAATATAATACATATAATAATATATATATAGGTACCTAATATAATATGTAGGTACCTACTACCTACTTAAAAAATGTAAAATCAGTCGGACTTATCGGTTAGGATGATTCCCCCAGGCCTGAAGAGGTTAGGGGAGCCCGAATTTTCGAGAAAAATGCAAACGTATTTGTATTTCTACAAATGACAAAATTTACACACGAATGACATTTTTTTTATTTTTTGTTCTTATGGACAATTTTATGATTTTAGGAAGCATAATTCTGGGTTTTGAGGTTAAAAAAAACCATTTGTGACTCCTGTGTAATAAACAGTCTAAGATGTTTCTCATGGACAAAATGGTTAATTAGTTTTTTGGTATTTTAATATTTGATTGAATTGATTAAACGATATATGTTTATTATTAATTTTTGTTCATACAAAAATTATAAAATAATAAACTTCATAAAAGTTTTAATGACTGAGTGTGTCAAAAAGTGTGCAGGTTTTAAAAATGTAATAATCAGTCTTAGTTGCATAAAAAAAATCTAAATTTTCATTTTATTTCCTTCTATACATATTCCGAAAATCGATACCTTGCATATGTCCACCTCAAATTTCTAGGTAGACAGTTATTCAGTCCATAAAGTATTTATGGTAACTATTTTACGGTCGTTCTTGTAGTTGATGTCACCAATTTCTTCGTTTTTTAGTTTAAAATAAATGGTTCACACCATTTATCACTTTAGTTTGAAAGTTTTTGGAAATTTGATCTCATTTAATTTGTGGTATTATATAATCCCATAAAAATTTGTTGAAATGTTAAGAGAATTTTTCTCGAAGTAACATCTTGTGAGAAATTACATTTTGGGATTTATGGATTTATTCATTTTTTTGGAGTTATCAAATTTATATGTATGTATAAAACTAGACCAATAAATTCTAATCAGTGTTTATTTCAGACTTTATGTTCCATGTGAAAATTTTTCAGAGTGCTAAAAATAATTTTTCGTACCTAAAGTAGTAATGAAGTAGTGATTTTGATAAAACCATTATAATATTGTGATTCTTGCTCGGGTGGGTACACTTTTTTCCCCGGCAGGCGAGCAGGGTATAAGCAGACGTTTGTAGTGAAAGGGTCATCGTGAACTTCACCGACGAAGTAACCGTCTGCCTAGAAAATGCAGGTGGACATAATATCCGAGGTATCAATTTTCACTGGTAAATTAGATTGTGTATAGAAGAAAACGTACACCCATTTTGATTTTTTATGCAATTTTTAATAATATATTGCATTTTTAAAACTTGCGACATTTATGAAACACCCTCTGTCCATAACCTCAATATAATAACCACGATATTGACGATCGATTCGTCGTCTAATCGACCATATCCGCCGTGTCTTTGGCCATTCCGTGCATATCATTGACCATGAACACCACCTTGGAGATAAACGCTTCAGCTTCCTGAGCAATTCGTCGCTGAACGTCGCACTTCTTGCAGACGGGCGATTTTCTGTCGGTTTTCTGATCGTTGGTCCCGAATCCAGTGTCCGTGTACGGTCGGTGCAGTTGGTCGGCGGCGTTTCGTTTATTTATGTCCATTCCGGAGCACTGACGGTGGCATGGCGACGGCGGATCCCGGACGGGTGGCTTATTGAAACAGGACGGCTGCGGTTTCCGGGCTGGCGGGTCGTTGTAACAGGACGTCGGTTCCCGTCCCGGTGGTTTGCTGCAACAGGGCATTGGTTCCCGGGCGGGCGGTTTGTTGCAACCGTGAGGCGTCGGTTCCCGGGCCGGTTTGGATCTGCAACAGGGCGTCGGTTGTCGGGCCATCGAGTTGCTACAGCACTTCGACGGCTTATTCCAGCATCCGTCTACGGGCGGCCACTGGCATACCGGCGGCGAATCGATCGGAGTAACCGTTATCCCGCCGGTGATCCACGCGCGCACCTGGACCGACAGCACAGCCACGGGCCGGCCTCGACAATCCGTCATCGGCACGGTCATATCGTCTTTGTCGGTAATGGTCGGCGTGCAGCCGTCGTCCGACAACGCGGTCGGTTTCACCGCCAATTCGCCTGACGCCAGTTCCAAATTACCCGAACGCCCGTTGGCATTTCGCAGACTGTACAACTGGACGGACACGTTCACGGGTTTCGGGTCGCAACTGCCGCCGCCACCGTCTGCTGGCATGGCAAACGTGTACCTTTTGCCCACGTTCACCGCGATCACAGACGCCACGTCGTCCAACCTGGACACCGCCGTCGGGATTTCGCACACCCTCTGCTCTGGATGGTCTAAAAATCGGATGCTGATTGCCGTGCCGTAATCGTCATCGTCCACTAACCGGGGCTGTGCTATCGTCTTCACCACGAACTCTAACTGTAACAGTTTTTCCGGCAAATAGGTCATTTTTCAAACACAATTTTTAAAATTCACAAAAGCTTTTGAACTATATAATAGTATAATGTATCGTTTTAGTACGTTTTTCCTAATATGACGTGTGTTATGCAAGTGTAACTACGTGACCGTGTTATAATCATATTTTATTATAATAACGGATGTGTATGGAGACTGCGGTCGACAGCTGATGTCGTATTGCGTCTTAGTCGTGTGGCCAGTTGCATAATAATGTGAGGGAGAACATTACGTATTATGTTTACATTGTTAAAATCATATCTAATTAGTAGTGTGTACTTACCTACTACTATACATATCGGTTGCTTGAAAACTTAATATACCATTTTTTTGGTACCATTAATATACCATGACTATACATTTTTTCAGTAGAGCCGGAATGTAATTTAAATATTACCAGTTATCCATAGAATAATTTATTACTTTTAGAAAATTTAAGTTTTTAATTGATTAAAACGGGATTTTTTTTTTTTTTACAAGTTAACGTAAACAAACATACATTAAGATGGTTCGAGTGGGTCCGTTTCTAAGGAGTTTAATATAGGCAATATCTACATAAATATATTTAATATAATAATAATTGCTTTCATCGTGTCAAAATTCTGAGATTCTGGCTGGTTTGATTTAAATTTTGTAAAAGGCTTAAGATTGTTTGGCATTTTCTTTAGGTTTTAATCGAGGCGTTTTTCGAAATATGAATTTCCTCCTTAGATACACAAGTACAAAATGTTTAAAATATGGACATTTTGTTCAATCATACTGAAGTCAAAAATTCATATTTCGAAAAATGTCTCGATTAAAACCTAGAAAATATGTCAAACAATCTTATGCTTTGTACAGAATTAAAATCAGACCAGCCAATTTTGTCACATCGAAAAGTACAAAAATAACTTTTTGACTGACTCAAACCAACTTAAATCCTAAACTAAAGCGATTGACAGTTTGTGAGGTTCATTGTAATTTTTACTAGATTATAAATTAGAATGGATCTAGAAGGAAATAAAACAAAAATAGATTTTTATGCAACTAAAACGGGTTTATTGTAATTTATCCGCAATATTAATGATTATCATCGTTTATTCGATCATTTTCACCGGCATCATTTACTATTTCGTGCATGTTGTCTTTGACTATGTACATCACCCTGGAGATAAACTCTTCCGTTTCCTGGGTGACACGTCGTTGGGTATCGCACGGATTTCTGTCTTTTTTGGGTACGGGCAATTCGATCTTCTGGTCGTCAATATTCTGATCGTTACTCTCGTAATCGATGGTGTTTCGTTCATTCTGGTCCATTCCGGAGCACTGGCGGTGATACGGTGACGGAAGATCCTGAACGGATGGTTTATTATAACAAGATGTCGATTCTCGGACTGGTGGTTTGTTGAAACCAAACGTAGGTTCCCTGGTTGATGGTGTGTTGCAATGGAACGTCAGTCCCTGAGCGGGCGGTTTGTTGCAACAGGACGTCGGTTCCCGAGCGGGCGGTTTGTTGCAACAGAACGTCGTTTCCCCAGCAGGCGGTTTGTTGCAACAAAACACCGGTTCTCGAGTGGATGGTTTGTTGCAACAGGACGTCGGTTCCTGAGCGGATGGTTTGTTGCAACAGGACGTCGGTTCCGGAGCAGGCGGTTTGGTGCAACAGGACGTCGGTTCCCAGGTGGTTTTGTAGCTACAACACGATTTGGATTCCTGGACGATCGAGCTTCTGCTGCCCTTCAGCGATTTCTTCTGGTAGTCATCCACGGACGCGTGCCGTGGCAATGACGACTGGCACAATGGCGGCGAATCGATCGGTGTGACTGTCACCGTGCCGGCGAACCACGCCCGAGCCCGAACCGACAGTACGGCCACGGTCCATCCTTGGCAATCCGTCATCAGTACGGTCGTATCGTTTTTGTCGACAATGGTCGGCATGCAACCGACGTTCGCCAACGTGGTCGGTTTCACTACCAATTTTCCTGACGCCAATTTCGAATTGACTGAACACGTATCGGTACTCCGCACACTACACAAATGGATGGACAGGTTCACCGGTTTCTGGTTGAATCTACTGCCGTTGGTTGACGTGGCGAACGTGTACATTTTACCCACGTTCACCGCGATTACGGAGGCCATACCGTCCGATCTGGGCGCCGTCGTCGGGATAATGCACACCATCTGTTCCGGATGGTCCAAAAACCGGATACTGATTGCCGTATAGCAATTGTCATCTTCCGTTAGCCGGCACTGCGTTATTGTCTTCACCAAAAACTCTAACTGTACTAGTTTTTCTGACGGATAGGTCATATTTCGGAAAAAAATTTTTTTTTAAACATTTAATTTTTAATGCATTTTTTGTGTAACTATGCGATCCTGTTATAACAATAATTAAAATAATGGATATGTATGGGAACTGCTTTCGACAGATGATGTCCTATATAGCCAGTCCAGTAATTTTTAATTGCTAAGAGGTGGAATTCCCCTCAATGATTTTATTTTATATTTTTATTTATGATGGAGAGCTAATGCACATGGCAACATTTATTATTGTTTACCCCTCCTGCCACAATTTTTTTATACATTTAAATATTTACAACGTAGTCATAACAGTCATTGTTGATGATTCGTTTTCTTCGATCGTTATAAGTTATAAGGTTACATACAGTGGAGTATTTCCCATTGAATCCTTCCATGACCCGAGTTATAATATTAAAATATAACCTAATTTGTTAAAAACTTAAAAAAAAAAATTAGTACCAATAATAAAATAATAATCACCTAAGAAAAATTATTATTTTTAAAACTATATTTAATTTTTATTTTGGAAAATGTGATTTATGGCCCAACAATGCTTCGATTATACTGGAAAATGGGCATGAGTTACATGGGTGTATGGGTTACATGGGTGCGTATATAATGTATTATATACCTACTATGTGAATTATAATAGTAGGTATATAGTGCAATTTAAAAAATATTATATTTTATCTACTATAATTGATTTCTTGTTAAATTTTTATTTTTGTTTCAAATACATTTCAATATTTCACAATTTGTTTATTTTTCATTGTCCATCAACGTTTCATTACGGTAAGTATATTTACTTTTTTGTACTTAATTGGAGCTTAATTTTGATTATTATTAATTTAGGGGTAAGAAAACTAAACCAAGATAACTAAACCAGCGCTATATTATAAAATTATTATTTTACTTTGTTATGTGTTATTTTGTTCTTATATGACTACACTACGGGCGTTGCGTCGGCGGTTGTCGTGGTAACTCAGTCTCGTTTGTTATGCATTTGTAAGACGTGTGATTATTTCTACCTTATCCTGCATTTTTTTATTTACCTAGCGGTATGGTTTGGCTAGAGTGACCGTGACTGAAAATTAATCACAGTTGCGGTTGCGATCGCAAGTCGCCTAGGTTTTTCTTCTTGAGTTACAGCGAATGCTACGTACGTCTCACCAGCCCCCCCCCCCACTTTGGAATTTTGGGAAAAATATTACCCTATCAATTTGTACGCAATTCCTATGAATTTCTATGATAACTTTTAAAATTTGTATGAACACCCATTTGCCGCTATAACAAAAATAAGATGGAAGGGCTGGTGAGACGTCTCGCTAACCCCTCATATTCGAATTTCGATTTTTTTTCACTATCGTTTTGTTCTCTATTCGTACGAGTTTGTATGATAGAAATACATTTTGAAAAATTCAATTTTAAGTATGGGGGGCGTTTATATTTACCATTAAATACCAAATAAAATGGATATTATATTTAATAAATATCTAATATAAAAATGTAAAACTTTAATTAGGTAGGTATTTAAAATGAATTAAAATTCTCTTATTACAAACAATTAAACAACAATATTGAACGCTGGAAATATATTCATAAAGATTAAAAAGTGCAAAGCATATATGAAAATTGGTATCTAAATCGAAAAAATTATTTTTATTTTTGGAAAATATAAATCTAGCACCCCCACCCAATTTTTGCATTACCTACCGTAGATTAAATATTCGTAGATTATATTTAATTTTAATATTTTTTATTGCGGAAAAATTAGTACCTATTAAAATAATTTGCGTGGGTTGTTTTTACCCCCGTACACCTTAGGCGCGGATCTGTGGGGGGAAGGGGGCTCCAAATTATCCTCATCCAAATTAATATAATATTAAATAATAAAAGGGTACCCTCAAAACTATGCGAGATAATAATATTATAATATTATAATATTACAGAAAATCATATTATAATAACGTTTTATTCTCATTCTTTGCCTATCCCAATAATATGATTATAATGTTTTAATAATATTATAAGATTAATAATCTTATAATAATATTTTTTAAATAATATTATTTTTTCAAAAATAAAAGTTATGCTCAGAATCTAAAATTGTCTAAAAATATATTAAAATAAATATCGTGATATTTCAGACTGCACAACAATAGGAAGAAGCACTAGACCACTTATTAAATTATTTTTATGATTGAAGTATTCAAAAAATGTTTTCAATTATTATTGTTAAATTTTAATTTTTCAAATAATTTGTCATTTTGCTTAAAAAAAACCTCTTAAAAATCGATTCAAGGACGTCTCACCCTCGAGTTTTAAGGAGTTCTATAGAGGCAATACATTGAATAAATTGAAAATTTAAGTTAACGTTAAGTTACTGTAAAAAAAAAAAGACGTAATGTAAAAAAAAAAAAATGATGTTTTTATTTTAATAGGATAACTAGGTACCATATAGTATATTGATACATTCATACTTAACATACTATACTTATGCGATACGTTTCACCAGCCCCTCCATCTTATTTTTGTTATAGCGGATAATGGGTTATAGGAAAAATTCTGAATGTTATTATATAAATTCATACTAATAGAGTACTAAATGATGGTGTAAAACAAATTCAAAATTGGAATTTGGTGGTCTGGAGAGACGTCTCGCCAGCCCCCATACTTAAAATTGAATTTTTCAAAATTTATTTCTATTATACAAATTTATACAAATAAAATACAAAACAATAGTGAAAAAAAAAAAATCGAAATTCGAATATGGAGGGAGGAGGCTGGCGATACGTCTCAACAGCCTCTCCAACTTATTTTTGTAATAGCGGCAAATAGGTGGTCATACAAATTTTAAAATTTGTCATACAAATGCATACGAATTGCGTACAAATTGATAGGCTAATATTTTCCCAAAAATTCCAAAGTGGGGGGGGGCTGGTGAAACGTACGTGCGAATACTACTAATGACAAATTCAGCTACAGTGGTGATGACTTTAATATTGTTGTTTAATATTAAAACCTTTGTGGTCTATATTCTGTGGGTCAATGGCTCATACAATGACGAATTTCTTGATACAATTTTGACCAATTTTTCATCTTCTTAATGATCTTCTTCTTTTATTTTAACCTGTTAAATTATCGATTTTTGATGAAACTCATGAAACGTGTAAAAATGAATATATAAAAAATTGTTTCCGTCAGTAGCTAGAAAATTTTGTTCTTTATAATTTATTTTTTATTTCATTTTTCTACAATATTTTCAAGTTAATAAAAATTTAAAATGCGTAAATACATTTTATAACAAATATCGTGATTTTACGACAATTAAAAATGATATTGATACAAGACTATTTTTAAAGTACTCTAACAATATATTTAAATATGTTTAAACTGATGGATTTTAATTCCTTTTTAAATATCATAAAAATTGCCTATACAAAACCCCTTAAAAATCAGATGTGATGCGTCCTCTTAATAAATATATATTAACGCCTAATTTTTGGTATATATAGATAAAATATAATGTATTGTATAATTTTAAAATATATTTAACAATATTATGAATTTAATAAATTATATGAATAATAAAAATTAAAATTTCAGCTTAAATTAAAATAGAACTATTTTCGTTATTACGGTCATATTATAAAACCATGATTATCATTCATTACCATTTTTGCATTACCTATACACCAAATAGTTTTTTATTTTTAAACTTGACGTAATAAATAATAAGTAAAGTACTAATATTCACATAATATAATATAATTATACAGTTATTTTATATACACTTCTATAGTTCTATCTATTTGGAAAATAATAAATTGTAATTAATTTTAATCTATCAATATATAACGTTGCTTTTAATAGAAACAAGTAGAAAAATACTTTTAATTAAAGATGTAACACTAGTTGCCGAATCAACCAAATGAAGGTGACCTAATAGGGTCATAACCTGTAGACTTCGTTATAAATGTTTTCAATAAAAAAAAAATATTTATTAATTTCTTATAATAATCTATCTAACGTTATAGTATGTTTTACTGTTTTAATATATTAAAAAAAAAAAAAAAATAATTTTTAATTATTAAATGTTTTATATTATGTAACTAAATTGAATTAAAAACTTTTGATTATACCGTCATAGTCAAAGTGAAAAATTGCTTACCTAAGGATAAAAAAATAAATACTCGGAATCTAAAATAATACAAATTTTGTTATATTTTTATATTAGGAATATATAAAAAATATATGATTTAAAGTTTTTATTTATATAATATAAAAATGTATTTTGTTCTATTTATTATATCGATGATTACCTATATTAATTTTTGTTGATATGTAAACATCTATAATGGTGGTTTGTGTGAAATCGGCCTTCACCCCCACGAAAACGTAAACGTTTAAATTTTTTTGGTATCCTCATTATATTAATTTGTAACTATTTGTAACCGAATTTTTAGAATTTCTAACCTCACAGTTTTAAATTTCCGAGATAAAATCTTTTTGAAATGGAGGGGGGGCAGCCCTAAAGTTGACCAAATTATCCGATACAATTTTAACTTGAAAAATGTTATAATTATAAATGATCTACGATTTAGGCATTGTGTTTTCATAATAATTTCATAGTTCTGAGCTGTTAATCACATGTAGATATGTTGTTATAAATTATTTAATATATTTATATATATTAATATATTATTATATACTATACTTTTAATCTGTATATAATATAGGTGGGTATATGTATATATATATATATATATATATAGTGTGAAAATGCTAATTGAAAACACTCAATATCATTATACAGAGCCATGCAATTTTAACTTTTTTTTTTAATTAGTTGTTACACTTAGTAATACACATTTCATGCACTTAAAATGTTTACTGTTGAATAGATATGCGTATGCGCTATACAACTTTTTTTTCTTAAATGGCAACTCCCCGTTTTAACTATTAATTGTTTTTAATATTTTTTCTTGAATTTTAATGGTTAAACCACTTTTTTAAGTCCAAAATTATCTGAGATATGGCAATTTAAAGTTATTCGATAGGAATTTAATAAGTTCATATATTAAATTTCTTATTATTTTTTACAATAATTATTAAAATTGTAATAGGAACTTAAATAACTTGAATCTTATTATTCTTTACAATTTATTGTATTTTATCAGGCATTTAAAACTTTCGACTTAGACGCCGAAGCGGACAATATTTCCCAAACGTGTTTGGAGACTTGCATATTGTATGATAAAATACAATAAATGGTAGAAAATGATAAAACCCAAGTTATTTAAGTTCCTATTACAATTTTAGTAAGTATTGTGAAAAATCTAGAGAGAGATTGGGTAGAGTATAAAAGTTTATTCAAAGCAGAAAAAAGTGCAGTGAGTAAAGCTAAATTAGGACAATATGATGAGTTATATGAGATGTTTGGAACAAAAGAAGGGAAAAATGAAGTGTACTGGCTGGTTAAGGCAAGAGAAAAACAATCCAGAGACTTTAGAAAAGTTTGGTGTATAAAATAGGGTGATAGGAGTGTTTGAATGAAGGACAAGGAAGTTTGGAGGTCTGTTAGAAAAATGAATAATAAGAAAGTGGTTTGGCCGGATAGAGTGTTAATATAAGTATGAAAAGTATTAGAAAATTTTAGTATAGGATGGCTGACAAGGTTCTTTAAAATTCACTATACGGCATAGGTATAAATTGTAACTTTTCAATTTATAATTTGTTATAACTTTTTACTAGAAGTCGTAGGTACCTGAGATTTTGTGACATTTCTACATTTTTTTCATTTAATTATGTATACTAAATTTGAGAAAAATAATAATTACCCGTTTCCATGATTTCCACGATAGGAGGATCGAGTTTTATTTACACGTATAAAAGCCGGGTATAGGCATAATTGTATCTTCATTTATTATGTATGGAAGTACCGTTATAAGTAACGTTAGATAAAAGTGATATCAAGTTTTTTTCAAAATTACATTTAATTTATTAATGATATAAAGAGAATACAAAATTCTTTATTTCCATTATATAAGAAAAAATGAGAAACATTTTCATTTATTTTTACAGGTAAAGTGTGTTGCTTTTAGTACTGAATGTTCGTCGCAAACAGGTTGTACACAAATCCCACAGCCTATCCTAGTGTTATAACAATTAACATACCACTGTTGAAATTAATAAACAATTTTTACATATTAGGATTATTTACATTCAAATAACGGGTAAATAAAATTGTATCCATTTATAGTCAAGAATTTGTATCTTTACTTATTTTCCCTTATTTAAAGATGAATGCAATAATAAAGGATATACAGGGGAAGGTACCATGGTGCATGCTGTTTGCAGATGGTATAGTGCTGATAGGACAGAGTCCTGAGGAAGTGAATTGTCGACTTGAAGAGTGGAGGGAAGCTCTTAAAAGTAAAGGACTAAGGATTAGTAGGGGTAAAATATAGAGTATGATTTTGGTGAAAGAGAACTCAGATTGAATAGAGGAAGGCAAGAAATAAAG
Organism: Pemphigus obesinymphae; assembly: GCA_025469235.1. Lineage (NCBI taxonomy): Eukaryota > Metazoa > Arthropoda > Insecta > Hemiptera > Aphididae > Pemphigus > Pemphigus obesinymphae. The sequence goes on from JAIPRL010000133.1 coordinate 64,204, forward strand.
TTGAGTAGGGCTGTAGTGGGTGAGATCGAGAGGTTTAAGTATTTAGGTCCGTTGTATAAAAAGATGAGAGTTTGAAAGATAATATTTAAAACACCGGTTTAAGTGTGGAGGGATAAAGTGGAGAGAAGTATCAGGTGTTTTTAATGACTAAAGAATCTCTATTAGGTAAATTTTATAAGACAGTGGTTAGACCAGCAATGATGTATGGAACAGAAATAATAAATGAGTATATTTATATAAGGTAGTATAGGAATATCTTCGATAGTTTAAAAAATGAGGGAGAATATATTATGATGACTCGGGCATATATTAAGGAGGGGAGAGACTGAAGCAGTAAGATTAGTAAAGGAAATGTATGTTGATGGAAAGAGGCGGGAGAGAACAACCGAAGAAGGGGTGGGGGAATGTGATGGTGAGTGATATGAGAATGGTGGGGTTAAGCGAAGAAGATGCGGAAGATAGAGTTAAGTGGAAGTGTAGAACTAGGATGGCCGTTCTCAATAGTTGGGAGAGATAGAAAAGGAAAAGACAAAACGGACTTTGTAACCATCATTTCACATAATATGTAATAAATATTATTTAAAAAATTAATTCTTAAGTCCATTTTTTGTTGGTAAAGTTTAAATTTGTCTATCATAAATTACTAAATATTAAAAAAATATAGTTAATGTAAAAAGGCCGTTACAAAGACTTTGTTATGAACTCCTGATTATATTAGTTAGTATTAATATGTATACTTGATATTATGTATAATGTATATTTTATATTATTCATTATATTATGATATCGTGTGTTATAGTGAGTTGGCCGGAAAGAATTTGCTGAGCAAACCCAGCTCATATGCCAGGCATACGAGGGAGAACAACAGTCATATTTGGGTCAACATAGATCATTAACGTAAATATAATAGAGCATTCAGAACTTTACCAAGCATTTTTAACTTAAACCTTGAATAAAATCTTAGATTAATTAGTGGATCTTACTTGTGTTGTTATTTTATTTTATTTGTTATCAGAAACTAAAAGTGTCCATAACAACTTCATTAAACATTTTAATCCGTTTACAAAATTAATTTTGCACTATACAATCAAACGTACCTAATGATGGAACTAGTATGACGTGTTTTGAGTGAATATTGATCGAGCGGCAATAGCTCCTGCTGGGCCATAGAAATAAAATTATACATCTTGTTTATATTTTTAAATTTTAATCTATTGAGATTAAATAGCAATTATTACTATATAATATATCGTATATGGCCAGCTACATACCAAAATCTCGTAACTCAAAATGTTCGAGTTTTCGATTTTTTTTTTTTTCGTTTTTTTTTATCTCTGTAATATTCTATATCAACAACAATTTTTTAAATATCAAAAATATCATACAATTTTTCACATAGAAATCCTAATTTGAAAATAATGATAATATGCGTTTTTACTGAAAAAAATTTTGCATAATGAGTATTTATAGTATTTTGATAAAAATAATATGGTTGTGATTTTTTTTCACAATTTAAACTATGTTTTTGATGTAATTTTATGGTTTTACAATGATATTAATTTTTTTGAAATTAATTTTCAAGTAAAACTTAATCCAATCGTTAAATGTGTACCTATTTTTCAGTAGAAAATTTGATTTAGTTGGTACTTTCAAGAGGGAATTTTTGATTTTTCCAAATTTTCGATAAACGTGTAAGTGAGAAACAATCAAAAACAGGTAAAAATGAAAACACTGCATTATTTCTACGGAATTCAGAAATATATGTTTATAGAAATAATACATTTTCACAGAATATGTATTCTACAAAGGTCCATACAATTTTCAAAAATATTAATGTAGGTATTGATTATTCAAATTACTAATTCACTAATATCATTTTAAAAAATAACGAAAAAAAAAATTGAGTATTATAATTTTTAAATAACTACTCGTATTTAACTTCAGGTGTAAGCTGTATAATTGCATTTATGTAATTTGAATAATTTTTTTTTTGGAGTTATGACCACGTATTTTTACATGATTTTTATTGTTTATATTGATGGGTAAGATTACAATATAGTATAATAATAATTGTAATAAGTAATTTGTTTTTTTCACCGAGAGCACTTTTTATTATGATATTAAATATTGGTATCTTAATGATATAATATTATGTGTGAAATCAATAGAAAAATTACGGAAAGTTTTTTGTCATAAACCTGTGTAGCAATTTTAGTTCAACAATGGTTCAAAACCTTTCCCTTACAGACCGAGATATTTTTAAAATTTTTTTGTACTCTGACCTCAATAACGTTTTAATAAAAAATAATAATAATAAAAAAAAAAAAATTAAAGGTATTTAGGGAGAAACTATAACTTCACAATTGCGAGGACTAGGTCCGAACACTTGCAAATCCAAATAACTAAACTTTAAGAAAATATTGTATAATTTGGTAGGACATAAGTTGGACCTGCTATATATCATCTTCATCATCAAATTCCAAATCTGAGTGATTTAAAAACTTACCAATTTGATATTTTTTTTAAATATAAAAAAAAAAATCAATTAGAGCGGTTATAATGAGAACTCACAATTGTGAAACTAATTGAAATCTATTATCATTAAGTACTTACAAAAATGATTGAAAACTCGTAGACAATATATTTAATTGGTGGTGTGTGTTAACATTAAAGAAGAAAACAAAACAAAATTAAATATAAAAATTGACGAAGTTATTATGAAAATGATAAAGGATACCACGTGGTTAAAAATAAAATACAAAATAAAAAACATAGATGGAGCATGGATGCTTTTGGTGATATAACCTCCGGACCACTTTCTATTGTTTGAACACAACCTTCCTAATCATGAAAACGCGGTCTAAACTATTTTTGACAATTATATGATGAAAACAATTTTTTTAACAATACTCTTATAATCGTGGAACTGCGGTCTCTAAGGGTCTCTAAGGTATAAGTCTTTGGTGCAGCACTCGGTTCACTTTCGGTTTCACGCATCGACCATTGTGAATTTTGAATACCGATTTTTAGCAAGTTTATAAGTCGGAGTGTGTATGGTTTTCAGGTAAATTTTTCGACGTTTTCACGAAAGTTTAAATTTAGGAATATTACGGGGAGGGGGGGGGAAATTTGGTTGGCAGTCCAAATTAGCTATCGGATTAGAACTTGTATACCAAATATCCTATTCTAACATCTATAGTACCTAACTAAATCCTATGCCTAGACCATTGGGACCTACTTATAAATTATAGTGTTATTAATTACATTTAACTACTATAATCTATAAAACACTTTAATATATGAAAATGATCAAATCTGTATTCTATATCTTACAACATAATAAAAGTAATCAATGTTCCAATTATATGATATATTATTAAATAATATTAATATATTATTATTTCATATTTCATTAGATTGTTTAAAATAATGATATTAAAATACAATATAATTTAATATAAAATGTATCTAAGTTTAAATATCGTTATGATATGTACAGGTGTATGAGATTAAACATAATTATATTAATTAATTTGTGGCGATTATTATATGTGTGGAGATTAAAATTAATTGGGTATAAATATAACATAGGAGAAAATATGATTATGTAATATTAATGAATAAATATGGTAAATACATTAATATAAATCAATGTGTAATTTAAGTGTTTTACTTTCATTAACGGTGAACGGTGTTAAAAAAAATGAATTTCATCGATAAAATAATTTCTTTGTTTAAACAGAACAATAAATGATTGATCTAGGCATAGGTATTTTAAATACTCATTTGCTATGTGTGTAAAGTTTTGAAAATTTTTTTATGAATGTGAGCAGGTACCTATAAGTAAAGCCTTAAGAAGTTTTTAAAAATATTGGATAATATTGGTTGTTATTAATTATTACCTACTCAGAGTTTTAATAATATAAGTCAATACAATTTTTTAAAATTTGAGAATGATAAAATTAATTACATTTAGACTTAGTACAATAATTTAGGATAACAGTACATAGATGAGAAAATAAGAACATATCGTCACCGTATACTTTATTGTATTCATACGCCGTTTGTAGAATAACTAATATTTTTTCTAAATACATATAATAATACAATAATAAATATATATTATTATGCCTACAGTGTTAATAATATATACCTACCTATCTAAAACCTATATATTGGCTATTTAAATATTACGTGTAATAATGGTACCTACTGGTATATTATGCGATAGGTACCTACCTATATATTATATGAGTAGGTATATCATTATTTAAATTCGTTAATATTTTAAAGAGATAAATACACTGATAACCTTATATTTACGAATGATATACTCGAAAACGAATCGTACCTATAAGTCTATAATATATAATTAAAAAATAAATTGGAAAAATCGTTAAAGAATAAAATAAATATACCTACTGCTTTTTTTCTTCGTTTGATTGATTTTTCTACTTTTTATAATTATATTAGATTAGGTAGGTACATAATAAAATACACCTATGACCTATGCACTATGGACCGGTTTTAAACGCCATCCGTAAAAATGGTTTCGGTAAAATTAACCGACCGAGTACCCTAACAAACTATTATGCAGTAATTTATTGAACCTTTGAACGGTGCATGTACGGTTTGATTAAATATACTGACCGGGAACCAAAATAAATTTTCACTCGCTTCATTCTGAACTTTTGAACGGCCGATTCATGGTTCGTTCAAATTAACCAACTGGGAACCCAAATATATTTTTGCACGATCATTTATTAAGCCTTTGAATATACCAACCCGGAACTACATTTGTTCAAATACGGTTCAAAATCGGCGTATGCACTTTGTATCGGTCATGTGAACCGACTCAGCACCAACTGAATGCTATTGGGGAAAGGGTTAATTTTACGTTTTAAGACCGGAAATTTTTTATTGAATATTATAGCTATATTCGAAAAATCTCAAAATTCGGTCGTTACACAAACAATTTTTAATAGCCATTTCCATTTTTTATAATACTTAGCTATTTCCATTTTTTGACATGACGTATTGTTTCACTGTGAAAATGTGTTCGGATATTGGGTTTCTAGACTTTAAACTTTCACCAAAACCGTATATAGGTACAACATTTTTTTCCCAATTTCGGCTATTTATAGTAATTTTTAATCTTGAATTTTTTCGTCATTAAAAAGTTAATTTTAGTTATTACCAACAGTAATACTCATATTATATACACCAAATACTTCGCTCAGAATGGTTTTATCGAAAGAAATAATTTATCAATGCTTTCAAATTCAATTTATCAATGACCCGCAATATTCCGTCAAACAAGCGAAGTACTTCCATCCCCTACTAACCGGTTTTATTTGAAGTATAATAAAACATATATATATATTACGGTGGTCCTTATTTTTTAACTTAATTAATGGTATGTCACGGGCTCGAAATAAATATGTACTTTCTTAAATTTTAAAGTTAGGCCAAGAACGTACATAACTATTGTTAGATATAGCACTAAATATTTACTAAAATAAATTTTCTTATGCATTTTTCGTAAAATTATAACGTGATAATGTTCGAGGGAAATGGTTATTTTGTTTATATAACCGTAAAACAAAAATATTCGAAATATTTTATTACCATTGATTCGTTTGTACGAGTTTACGTTAAGAAAAAAAATCGTAAATGATTTTCGGCGAAAAAAGCGATAGGTATTCACGCGGAACACAGACGTTTGAATCGTTCACCCCGCGCCGATTCTGTACGATGTTCCTGTTTATAACACGGGACGGCGCGATCGTTTTTACGCGAAACGCGCGGCGTCTTATACTCGGTGGGTGTAGTAATAATGAATAAATAGTACGCGGTTTACCATTCTACCACCGTGCGTCCCCCCGATCCTGTTGTGCACCCTGTTGTGTACGCGTGCACTGCAGTGACATTATTGTTAAGTGTACCGGCGGACAGGGGATGTACGGGGACGGGCACGGCCCGCCGCGCCGCTTCAATCTCCGTCCCGTCCCTGCCGCCGCCACGCGCCACGTCACCGCACCACTTTATTATTGTACACAATAACAATAATATCATATTATATAATGCAACCGCACAGTATAATATTTTATTTTATTTCCGGTCGCTCTCGGCTCCTCCTCTCGTGCGTATACATGTATATATATATATATATCATACAATAATTCGCGAGCACTCAGTTTCAATTAAAGTCGTTACGGTATCAATTTATTATACGCGCCGATTATTATAATAATATTCATATAATATATATATATATATATATATACACGCACAACATAAACGCTTCGGATAACGTTACGAAAATCACATACATATTATAATATTATTATGCGTAATACATTTCACGTGTTTGGCTAATATCACATATATATATACTGTGTGCGAGTTTATAATGTATAAACGTTTATGTAAATGTGTCGGGCGGCGGCGAAGAGTATATAATATTATATGATATGCAAATTCGTCGAGTTAATGGAGTCAAACGCGTAATGGTTTGACGCATTGACAACCACCCCCCCTCCCCCCTCCCCCGGAATGTAACGCGCGCAACCGAGTGGAAACTGCCGGAGTGGTGGCGGCGCGTGCAACCATATAGACCGGAGAGACCCGCAGATTATTCGGCGGCGGCGCCGCCGGTCGCCGAGGAATGGGGTTGTCAAACATTTTAACGCGCGCGCCCGCCGACGACTACTCGCCCGTCCCGTCCCGCGAGGCCGTCCCGGTTTAGCTGGGCGGTGAGAGCACGGGGGGGGGGAGCTACTGCATCCGGGACCACGCCTGGCACTCGCAAAACGTCCGGAAAAAAAAACAAAAAAAAAAAAAAAAACGCTCGTGAAATCTACATAAAAATACGAGAAATTCTTTTCCCAAACTAATTGATTTAATTAGGTACACACTTTTCGGGCAATTAAATATTAATGCGTGTATAGTGCCGACCCCTGGCCATGCGTACGGTATCAGTGAAGCGCAGACGCTTAGAGCTAGCGCACACTGTTTCCGATAGTCGGCCGATATAGCAGTTCCTATCATTTATTTTTTTTTACCAAGTTAATATTATTTTTGATTATACCTATATACAATCATAATAAATATACTTTTGTTTGACCAGCAACTAATATTGACAAGTATCCTTATTCTATGATTGAAATGTTTGACAATATTAGTTAATACAATCAACAATGATTTCGAAAAGGCTAGTAATAATATGTTCCGTTCTTAGAATGAGAAAAAAATACAAAAAGCAACAAAGGCAATATTGGGTGCATCCAATATAATATAGCGATCGATTAATTGCCGGTAAATTCTATACGTTGCACTCTAAATTATTAGAATATCCAAAAAAGTACAGAATACTACAGAATGAGTGTCTCTAGTTTTAATGACCTTAATGATCTTTAATCGGACCAGTTTTAATGAAAGTTAATACACATCTACGACTTGCTATACCTGCGGAGGAGAGATTAAGTGTAACGCTAAGGTAAAATAAACACAAATTATATTACATTAAAAGAAATTAAATCAATGAAAGTTGTTTTGAAGTTTACTTTATCACGTATGATAAAGTCATAAATAAAAGTCTTTAGGTTATGTTATAACCGTGGTAACCATGTGTGTATGCACCATCGGCCGACCGTTTAGTTCGTAGTGTGCGCACTTACATAAAGCTCAATGATCCTTACGCAGTCAGCCGATAGTTGGCCGACTTTTTCATCAAATGGAAATCGGGTTGTCCATTTGATAGTTTAGTCAGCCGACTTTAAATCGATGTGTGTGCGCTCTCCCATATATTCGCGTGCCCAATTAACAAACCGATCAAATCGTCGGCCGATTAAAAGTCTGTAGTGTGCGCTAGCTCTTAGAGTGACCGGATTATAAAATACAAAGTTACCAGATGTTTTCCCATGCAATTTATCGTCATGATATCACGGTATATTATCACCGATTATTTGATGCCAGCCGCCATATGCACGGTAGCCAATGTTTACGTAATAACCTTATCGATTAGGTATCTGTTACTGCGTTTACATGCACGGCTTAAACCGATTTCATTATCAATACACACCAGCAACTCCTGGAATTGGGTGCATATAAACAGATGTCAATTCAGTTTGAGTCAAACCGATTTGAGCTAAAACGGTTTACTTAATGGAATGCGGATTGAAAATAATAATACCGAGATTATAACGCGGTAAACACTGTTGTAACCGAATTACATTTTTGGCGTCAAGATAATAGTTATCCGTTAACTAATGTTTATCATTCATTCGTTACCTATTATTATTATTATTTATCGGTATAATTCGGTTTTTAGTTGTGCACATACACACGCATCTCAATCCGCGATATCTAAATGCGAATTGAGTTAATCCGAATTGACTGATGCGTGTAAACATAGTATATATTACCACGTAATATTTTCGGTCCGAAATAATTCATTGACATATAAATATAATAGGTATAGACATTTCCACGTATAAAAAAAACTTCGACAATGATAAGTCCTACCGAATTCACATATGCAGAGTAGATACCTACTATAATTTATTAAACCTACCCATATTACATTTCGAGTCGTTGGACTTTTGCGGTATTTGTCAATATTTTTATTAAATATAATTTACGTATGTTGTGTGAAACCCGTTACACTCGGGCGAGAACTGAGCAAAGTGAGATTTATATTATAATTATAACTGTGGTTATTATACATAGAACTAATAATAGATTATTATTAGGTAGGTATATGGTATTACATGGTGTTGATATGATATTCATTTTTTCCTCGTTCTGTGATAGAACGATTTAACGAAAGTAAAAACGTTGATCAATATAACAGTATACAGTTAATACTTTTTTGAACTTTGAGATATTTAACCTAAATTTATTATCATTATGAATTATTAATAATATCCCATATACTGCGAAAAAACGAATACGCGGGTATACGATCGTATCCCCTAATAAAATATTACTTTATTCAAATAAATAATAATCAGTAATCATTTTACTGTATTTTTAAAAAAATTTGTTTGTGATTATAATTTATAAACACTAAGTTTATTTTAATTAGAAAACTGATGAGTAGGTATAGGAAAATAACTAAATAAGTTTAAAAAAAAAATATTAATAAGTATCCAGTCGTACCTAGATTTTTACGCTTAAAATCTATGACATCACGAAATTATAACAAGCGTTACGTTTTTTTTTCTTACACGTTTTGATACGTTTCGATATATAAAGAAATTCAACCTTGAAAATCTAGTAAAGCCGAATTCACTATAGAGCTTTTAGCGCCGGAACTGTTTAAACTGTTTACTATTTTCACCAGTTTTTTTAAATTTTTTTATCAATGTTCTAATTTTTTATCTCTATTTAATTAACGGTATCACGTTACACGCTAAAAGCTCTAGTGTGAATCCCCCGATACATGTAAACTCTAAGAGACGTTAAATAATAAGAGAACACCACTTTTTTTTAAAAAATTAAGAAAAATTAAAATTTTGCAATACACAATAAAATTGGATGCCTACCTAAATTTATAAATTATATTGCAAAATTGAAGTGTATACCTAAAACATTATTTACGACTACACCATTGATCTTTTATAATATTATGTACGTACTTTTATAGAACAAACCGCACGTACGACGAATACCTACCTTTTTAAAGTGAACAGTGTATAATAATCATTTCTCCTATTTCTGTACGTGTATCAATTTGATATACAGTGGATATATAGTGGAACATCGATAAGTCGAAATTCAAGGGAATTGTGTTTTTTTCGACTTGTCGAGATTTGTGATTTACTAATGTTTTCGAGTTATCAAGGTTTTAGAAAAAAAAATTCAACTTAAAGAGTTTTTAAAGTTTATTATTACATACATATAAATTACATCAATAGTCATTTTTTTCACATTTAGAGTAGAGTATACTTTATTGTTCACATAACTAGATTGTTCGGTGAATGTCCTTAACAAAGGAAGTGCAGCTTTTGCTTGTTTCACTGAAACACGAGGTACTGGTAGAAGATTCTTTTTCGACGACGTCAACATCTGCGGTGCCACGAACGGAGTCAGTTATGTCGTTGACTCTCGTCTTATTGGCACGCACAAGCTGATTAGACAAATGATTATAAAAACCAACAATAAGTAATCGTCATTATCCGTCTATATTTGGAACACGGAATGTTCGAGTTATCTATAGTTTTTCTTTCGAGTAATCGAGATTTTCGCAAAGGAATGGCATTTATTTCGACTCATCAAGGTTCCAATGTAATTGATTATATTATTTAAGAGGACTATATATTTATAGTATATTTAAGTATATTCAGTCTTATATTTAAGAGGACTATAATGAAACCATATATTTTCAATAAAAAACTCGATTTAGAATTTCTCAATTTCTTCAATAAATAAATATCTTAGAAATACAAAACCCAAAACTAATAGATTAAAATATTATCTAGTGTTCTATACATAATGGTTTTTCGGTATATTCATTTTTTTAATGCTTATTGTTATTAAAAACAAAAAAAAAAAAATCAACAAATAATAAAACTTTTTTCATTTAGTGCACATGTCGATAATATTTTAACCCTAGAATCCGGACTTTGGAAATCATACATAGGTATCGACTATTCAGTATCATATAGGTACTTTATTTTGTAACATTTTTAACAACACTCAAAACACCTAAAAACCCGTGTCTGGTGCTGGCATTAAATACCTATTAATCCGATTCAAAATTAAACTATACAGTATTATGTACTAAATTGTATACAAAAACTCTAAACGCCTAAAAATTGTTTGTGGACTTATATATATACGTAGGTACTTATAGTCAGTGAACATTATTATTTACTAATATTGATTAAAATATATTATAATTGATAAAAAAAAAACATGAAATAATATTCATTATTAATATGATGTAATATTTTAATTTAGAAAATAAAATATAATAAAAACTCGTATACCTAATAATTGAAAAAAAAAAATAACAATGTTCAATAGGAAATTTTACAATAAAATTGTTTATTAATCATATTTAAATTAATTTGTTTTTTATTTGTTAATCGTGTGAACATAGGAACTGAATACATCAACAGTGTTGAAATATCTAAAATAATAAATTGTAATCTTTTCGATTATCTTGATAATCCTGTGAAAGCATGATAAGAAATTTATTATTACGTGTTTCTTATATTTTTTGATAACTGAAAAGTTGAAACACTATCATTTCAGTTTTTAAACAAAGTAGTAGATACGGCGAAACTATATACATATATATATATATATACATACATAAACTATATACCTATGTATATGAATGTGTACATGCTGAGGTATACCTATACTAATAAACCTAGAAATGTCAGAAATGTCATCACACCTGTCAAAATTATAAATTGTTTATGTTGCATTTTTTCTAATTATTACTGTTAATAAAAATTTTATGGTATTATGTTGAGTCTCGCTCGCGAGAAGGTACTTGCAAGAGACCTCCGAAAAGGCGAGATATAATATTTATGTATTATATTGATTTACGTTTGCGATTGTATTAAAGTGTGTTGTATTAAGTTTTGTTTTATTAATTTGTGTTGCTGCATACGTATATGTCAAAACCTACATCGATGTATTAATGACATTAATTATGACAATTTAAATTGGGGTTTTCTTTATGTAATAAATATATAAAAAAATACACGTTATTTGAACACTTTATAATTTTAGCTCATATAAATTTATCATTAATAAGCATATTTTAGGAAAACTACATTTTTAAATTTACGAATACGACTATTATTGACAAGCTACAGTTTGAATTTTTAAGTAATTTTTATAAGTCAATCACGACCCTAAATATCCAAAACGCACAAAGATATAATTATTTATCTCACCGATATTATATATTTTATATTATAATTACATAAGTCTTAAGTAGTTGAACCAAATCTACATTTTTCTCGTCGAAACGCCGAAATGGTTATCGCTAAAGGAGACACGCTCAAGTGGTCACGCCAAAATTCCTTACACCCCAATTTGAAATGATAACAACAATTTCTTCGAATCGGTAATATTTTGGTATATATCTATAAGAAAAGTGTATATTTTGTCAATAATTAATAACTAAAATGTCTGAGCAGAAGAACACGTTAATATTTATGTAAAGGATATTGTGTAATATTATTTTAATTTTGTAAGGTAAGTTATTCGAAAAATAATTCTGAATAAAGTTCGGTGTAATAATATTATTTTCCATTTTATAAAAATTTTTCATTATTTTTGATAGTATACGAGTATATTTAACTAGAACATTAATTAAAATTAATTTAGTACTCTTATTGCATTACCTAATCGATAATACTAATCACAAAAACAAAATTTTATATTTGGCTTTTGGTGTGAATGAGTCGGTAATAGATAAATTATTTTACCTCAGTGCTTTAAAACATTTCGAAACTATTGTTTATAAGACATAAAGTATGTATTTAATACATGCTATATAAAAGTATTAATATATATATATATATATATGTGATATTTATAATAATTATAGAAATTATGTGCAGGTATAGGATATTTGTCTAGCGAAGAAAGGAAACAAGATTGCATGATAATTTACAATTGTATTATTATTATTAATGTGAAATTCATATCCAATTAAAATTCTCATTTGTTTGATCATAGTGGCCATGTTTGCATACATAATATATTGGTTTCAAAATTAAAGCAATTTGAAATTAACCGATTTGTATCGACTTAAATGACTAATTTACTATATAAAATCTAATATGAAAATACGTAAGTCGTGTGCTGAATGACACGACGACGATTATGCGTTCACATAGCAAAATGTTTGGGGATACGAAATGTTCACATTTTACATATACCTATTTAAGTACAAATATGTTTAAATCATGTTTTATTTTAAATGTTTGTTTTATTACCTGTGATAGTTTTTTTACATTTTAACAAAAATATCATCATTGATATTGAAGACGTAGGTTAAACAGGTTACACATCAAAGCCGTTTTCCACAGGCAGCGACGCAGAGTCCATAGTCTATGCCAAATAAACATATTTTGTCACACATGGTCGGATATTATACAAATAGATTATCGTCACAGAATATTCAATGTTATCCCCAACAATTTAAAAAAACTTTATAGTTAAAAAATAACAGAATTTTCAAAAACATAATAGATAGGTACTTAATTATACCTGTACACCTCAAATATTATATTGATTCGTACAAAAAAACAATTTAATTAATTTAAGTGAATAATTATTTTTAACTTAACTAATTCTTTAAGAAAAAAAAACTATTAACTTTAAACTTTTAATATTTTATTTTAATAATAATATACTTTTATTTAAAAAATATAATTAATTTTCCCAGCATTGCTTAAATCCTATTTAAATTAATCTTTTAATTACTAGATGTGGTGTTTTACAACAAATTGGGGGATATTCTTGAATTAAACTGTCCAAGTGAGCGAAGTGAGCCAAAAGTCCATCATTATCTTATTCTAAAATTTTTATGAAATGTAGGAACGTTTCAGGTATAATTATATAGCAACTTCCATTTTTGACCCAGAATATACGTAGAAAGAACTTTTAAGTCATTTTTACTCTTATTTTTTATCGAATTTTTTGTATTTATATTTTCATTTTCATCCGTTGTTTCCACGACCTAATCCTCTGTTTCTTTTTCTATATTTTATTTAATGTTGTTTTATCACACGTTCACCCAAGATTACCTTATAGTCCTTACACTGTTTTAAATTTTCTCTTTTTTATATGAAGTACTCAGTTTGTGATTTGTTCCCTTCATTCTTATTGATTATATAGTTCTCTCTTCGCTCTCCCTGAAATAAGTGTTCACAATTGCTAATTCATACGCTAATGTAAAGTCAATTCATTCTTTCTCTAGCCTTAATCCTTTTTTCAAATCCATGTCCATTATTCGTTCTAAACCATAATCTATTCTATCACATATCCATTCATATCCCTACCAATTACAATATCCTCAATTTCTGGTATTCCTTGCATAACTTTATCTATCTTTTACCAGAACTCTTCTTTCTGGCTTTCCAACGTCCATTTATATGGAGTATATGCACTTACTATATTCAATAACCTATTCTCTAATATTACTCTCACTACAATTACCGTATTACTTTTCCTAATCACCTCTATCACTTTTCCTTTCATTTCTTCATCTAATATTATTCCTACATCATCCCTTATTCCATGAACTAGTCTTTCCGGAATATAAGATTTTGTATCCCTCACCAATTTCCTTTGCATTCTTCCATTTCCACTTAGTTTCTTACACACAAAAAATATTTAACGTCTGCTAATTCCATGCTCTTGCCTGTCAATGTTCCTACATTCCACGTACCTACTCTCACTTTGAACCTATCCTGTGATTTCCCTATACCATCGATATCAAAACCGTTAGATACACCCACAAGTAATTTAACATTTTTTTTCTGTACATCAAAATCCTTAGTTTCATTTCTGTATGTACAACTATAGTAATTTATCAAAAATGGACCCACTTTAACATCCACTCAAATTTAGTTAAAAACTAATTACACATAACAATTTAAAAAATCTATAAAAAGAGTGTGATTTCTAAAAAACAAGACGTGTAAATCTAAATTGAGTCTAGAAACGCTTACTCACCAACGGGATGTATTTAATAACTAATAACTCTCCGTCATTATGGATATAATATTATACTAGATGGACATTAGTAAGATAACCCTAAGAATATGTAATAATATGTCTTGGGTATGCACGAGAGGGGTCACAAACATAAATACATCCGCTATTTATATAAAAAAAGGCGATTCGCATTCTACGCACTAACGGAATGAACTTACTAATTAAACTACACATTTTAAATAGGGCAATCTCTTAAATATAGGGCCACAGGGTCATGCTTATATATACAGGGCTCGTGGTCACTAAAAATCAGTTGACTTGGGATATTTGTTTGGATGCAGTCACCAAATTAGTTGTTTCCTAAGTTTTTTCCAAGACATAAAATCTTCGCTAGACCTGGCTGAATTTTGTGAATATTAAATCTTGTGAACTGAAATATTTTGTGAACAATATTTGTACTTGTAAATATTTTTTTTATTTTAAAAGTTATTTAGTGTGTACAATAAAACTATACTGTATACGACGGAAACTTAGGTATTTTAAATTATTTATTTAATATCTTCTTTTTCCACCATCTTTCCATCCATGTCTCTAGGTTTGATCAAGGTTGAATACATATCAGTTTTATGACATGTTTAGATTCTGAGAGACGATAAAAATGATTAGGTTTTACAACGGTAATTTTTATGTGCTCTAACCTTTATATACTTACCTATTTTCCGGTAGCATATTTTATTTATCTTGTACTTCAAAAGTTTTTTTCAATTTTTCCAATAGTTATTTTTAATTCGTAAAGGAAAATTACTAAAAAATTACATAAATACGTAAAAAGACGATTTCGTCAAAATCGACTATTATTATTTCGTCATAACTCCTTAAATAATCATCTTAAAGAATTTAAGTTTTAATTCAAAACATATTTAAATACAAAATTAACTTGAAAAGTTGACGAAAATATCTTATACATGGGCTTTTCATAGAAATTATAAATTTTGAAATATTTAAGACGTAAAAGGGTTATTTTTATGATTAAAAACCAGAAAATAACCTACTACAAGATCAATCATACATTATTATTATATTTATAACGTTATTCCAAAAATCTTGAAAATCGTTAATCCAAATTTTTGTATAGCCATTTAAAGTTTTTGGACAAAATGTATTATTTTAGTTATAATATTGTAATTTATTTAGAAAAATATTTTAAAGACTTGGGTTTATATCAAAACTGTATTTTAGTACAGTTTTCAAAATAGTTTTTTCCAATTTATGTCTACAAATTAAAAATTTGTAGTAATTTTGAGTTTTGAATTTATTCGCTTTAAGACTTGAAATGTATACACAGAGTTAATCTATTATGACCATACGTTTTTGGTTTACTGTTGTCCCGATAAACGTTAAACGGGACACTTTTTATCCCATTATTTATAAATGATTGAAGCACTTTTTATTCGTTGTTTGCTGTTCTTGAGAACTTCTTGAATTTCTGAAAAAAATGTACGCGAATGACCTATTCTTGTCCCGTTATGGAATAAATTGATAAAGCTGACAAATATATTTAAAACGTTTTAAAAAAAAAGTTTACATTATAGTCTTAATATATATTTCTTTACTGTTTACTTGCTGAAATATGGTTCTGTCTTTGAAACCTCAAATTGCTTGTGCTAGTGCAACAGTAGAAAAAATCCAAAAAATATTCCTATGCCTTTTTGTTTTTCACCTTAGTATTATTCAACTCCCACATGATTATTTTCTTGTCCTAAAGTTGCCTCTCACGAATTTATCTCCCTTTCAAACTTTAAAATTCCACCGCGTACAACTCGTTCAACAGTTACTTTCCTTATTACCGTCCTTGTCTTTCCTTTTTGATTATTCACCTATAATCTGCATTATGCGAACAGCGAAATCTATCTTCTCTATTAAGGTATCATTCAAATTTTTCATTAAGATTTTATTCTATATTTAATTGTTTCTGTTTTTATTTTAAGATTTCATTTAAATTTAATTTTTATTTTATATAAGTATAACTACTCATATTAAGTTTTCATTGTATTTTAAACAATCGTACTGTTTTATATTTTTGGGCTTTACCTATCTTAATAAATAAAAATACAGATTTAATAATAATATGTATAATTATCACAAATAAAAATAATGCAGATTAATAGGTAGGTATATAAAAAAAATTTAAAAATACCTCTCCAGACACCACAAAACTGTGCTAAAATTTTCTTTCGATAAATAGGTACATCTAAAATATTTGAGTCGAAATTTTCAATTTTATACAAATAAAAAATATATGAACAAATAATTCAATTGAAGATTAAAAAATAATTTTAATTATTATAAATTAAGAAATGTCCAACGCGTCATTAAATATACAAAATGTGAGAAACAAAATTATTAAATTAAATTTAACGCCCCAATATAATCTTAAGATAATGTTATTATTAACATTATCTTGTAATAATATGAAGTTAGGTCAATACGAGTAATTACGGTTAAGTTCTTATTCTTCAATTTTATGTTATCTAATCATTAATTAATATATATAATTATTAACAAATTACTACAATACGACTGCTTTAAAGAAAATATTAAAATTAATAATTTAGTAGGTAGTAAGAATCCTAAAAGAGGTCTTAACAAAAATATAAAACATTTTTATGATTTTTTTTTTTTTTTTTGGGAGGGGGGTCTGAATTCAAAAGTTACTGACTTCTGGTTTCAAATATTTTAAAAAGATTATTTAAATCGTTAGGAAACAAAACAAATTTATAATGGGTATCAATCATTACATTATACAATATAATCAACGATATTATTGCATATTATACATATGTATTATTATATTTTGTGGAAAAATAATGATTACTATAAAAAAAAAAGTGTACCGATATGATATTTATAATAGATATTCATTTTTATGTGTATAAAAATATATTTATATTGATATTTTAATAATTATATTTTATCAATATAAAAGTCATAAATATAGTCTACAGAGTACCTAACTTATTTATTAAATAACAATTTATAAACTAAATAATATTGGAACAGTGGCATCATTTGGACTAAGGTAACTCATCCATTTGACTTATTCTATTATTTAGGCGTCTAGCTTAAACATAAGACGTCAAATTTAAAAAATATTAATATTGATAAATGGTAATCATAATTTAAATATGTTTAAATATATATATAGATATAGGTATATTTAGAATTTACTGACTACCTGAACCGGTTTCGATATATACAATAAATACACACCCATTCTGATTTCACAATCTTTAGTTCTTTCAGCAAACAAAACTCATACCATCCAAACAGCAGCGTATTTAGGGGGGGATTTGGAGGATAGATCCTCCCTTGCACTTCGGATTTTTATTTTTTTTTTAATAGAAATATATAATAAAATGAAAAAATATGTACCTGAGGGGGTATAATATATATTTCTATAAAAAATAAAATTAAATTCATAAAATTATATAATTCATATTACCTGTGTTACTATAGATAATAAAGAAATGGATTTCCTTTATTATCTATGTGTGTTACAAATTCTACCGATTTATTTATAGAATATAGATAACTGCCACTGCGCGCCCGAACCGTATTCGTGAACCGTCTTACATCTATGTCTCCAGCTATAAAATGATACAATCGACAATGCGACATTGTGCCATTGCCGTAAAGTCTATGTGTGGATTTAATATAATATAATATCGTAATAGGAATGTTTATGTTTACGTTTATATTGGTAAAATTTATATTCTTTTACCTTTAGTTTTACTATAATTCATGGCTAAGTAAGTGGTGTTGAAAAATTTGAGGACTCTTACTATGCCTAACTAGTCGAAACTATCTTATTCCGTGATTATAGAATAAGTTACACGTATTATTTATTATTTATCAATGAAAACATTGATTACATATATATATATACACAATATTACATATTGATACATTCAATATTTGAATGTATATAATATACAATGCCGATGTATTAGTCGATGAGCTTTTTTTTGTTTATTTACGTTTTTTTATGTTTGTGGCCCATAATAATTTCTACTCATTTCTACTACTGGCCCAGTCTTTCCAAAAAGTTTTCTAATCCTTACTAGAGTATAAGCTATAGACATTAGCCAATATTTATTTAATTTAGTAATGGCGGTATACTTTTATCTGTGTGTGTAAAATACATTTTAAATTTGAAAATTGAAATATCGTTCGAAATTATGAGTTCAAAATTGAATGCTAAATATAATTGTTTTTCCCCTGAAGCCCCTGAACATTTTTGGGAAATCCCTGAACTCACTCCCAGTTACGGTCTTAATTTAGATAGTAGCCAGAATATGGAAATGAACAGTATTAAAAAGTAAACCCATTTTCGTAATGTGTTTATGATAGTAACATATTTTTAGTAAAATATATTTGTTTAAATTTTGTATTTAAGTGTGTTAAAATTTAAAAGGATATTTTAGTCATCTACCTGTATATCTAAAAGTTAATATTACGATACGAATATCTGGTTCACAAAAATATATGACATAGAATGTGGTTACAGTCCGTATCTATTTAAAAGTATATTATGTGACCCCTAGAGATCCTACGTAGGGACAATTCATATCGATTTTCAAGTACTATTCTATGTTATTTTATTGTTTATTAGTTATTTATCGCAATAACAGTAAAGTATCTACTTAATTTCAACATAATATAAACAGTCGTGTGACCATTCAATGTTCATTATTATTGATTTGTTATTCTTTGATCAATTGCAATACCAAATACTAGTTAACATTTCAATAAAAACGATAAACTTTGACCACACAATATTAAACCAAAGCCCGGAGCATATATTTGTAGTGTAACGAGAAACAGACGCACTAAGAACCGTATCGATTTTAAATGTATAAGATTACCCATAAAGTCTGGTATATAGTACCTATACGTATTATATTACGAGTAATATACTTAGTATGTAATCATTTTGGGAAATCGGATGGTCCATTAATGAACGTGCATGAAGTGGCCCCCCCCTACTTTGTCCGATCGACCACAAACAGGTATTAAAATTTTTCAATTAATTTGCAACTTTTTGCAACTTCATACTCTTTCATAATTGGCTTTACAAAGTTGGGGGGACTAACTTCACGCAGCCCCCCCCCATTTTGTCTGATCGACTCCAAACTGGTATCCAATTTTTTCAATTAATTTGCAACTTTTCGCAACCAAATTTTTTTAAATTTGCAACCGATTATTTTAGCCTTTATCAATGTTTTAGTTTAGGGGCCAGCCCCCTCCACTTTGTCCACACGTTTGTTTTTTTTGTTTTACATATGTCAATATGCAATTCTACATATCGTATTCTTACTACATCTTATTAATAACTAATATTAAAATTAATTTACTTATTATTTGACTACAAAGTTGTAGAGAATATATACTGTGCATTATTATGGAGGTCTGTTTAACATCTTAATTTACATGTAATTAAGTCATTTTTTTATATTTTTAATTTTTTTATTTTATTAATTAATTATTTTTTTAAATGTTTGTAACTAGTTTCTACATAAAAATTTTTTTAAAAAATCCCATTCTAGTGCACTGCATTATATCTTCTGCTTTATACATTTGATATTATGTACATTTACTCTAATACTAAATATAAATAAACTGTGATTAGAATATGATACGGAGATTTGCTATGTTGCATAATACCTATAAATAAATACGAAAGTTAATTGGTAGTTTAGTAGGTGATATTACTTCTTTTTTTATATTTCAACACTATATTATATTAAAATAGTTATATTTGTATTGTATAAAGAATGATACGGGAAGTATGTATATCATATGGGTATATATATATAATATAATATATATGGGTATATATTATATATATAATATTATTTATATATATTACTTAAATGTGGGTATATGGGAAATTAATTTTTGTGACATTCAAGATTGTAGGAAAAATTACTAATAAAATAATCGTCATTTTGCATAAATCTTCTGTCGACTACAGTTAATTTTTGTCAAGAAGTATACAATTTACTATATACAACGAATGTCATGGAAAACAAAGTAAGTGTACCTATTACTAATATTATACCTAATATGCACCTATATAATTTATTATTTATATATTGTAATAAAAACAGTTTAGAGCAAATTATTTTATATGGATAGGTATTTAAATAGTAATTAAACTTTAATTAATATTGTTATATTTTCATTACCCAAGTTCGCATTTAATAAAACAACTTTATTTTAATATTGTTTAAAAGCACTGAATTACTATTAAAATATCACTCTTATTAAATGTTTTGGTCAATCAGGCGGCAATTTGCGTGTCACCAGGCTCAAACTATTGCCAGTAATGTACAGTACACACATAGAAATTTCGGTATGGTAAATGGTTGGGAATAATATGGTTCGATTTACCATAATTTAGTTATAATGACTATATCTATATGGTTAGAATAATGTAATGACTGTAGTTATTTTATTATAGTTATATTTACTATATAAATATTTACAATAACTCACGGAAAAAAATAATTTTGTTATAAATAGTAAATGGCTGAATTTTTTATGGTTGGAATAACCAATTATATAGTTGGGTCAACCTTTAAGTTTAGTTGAGATAACTAAAATGAAATCGTTAAAGAGTTACAGTTAATCCAACCCATTTCGTAGTAAATACAAGTACAACTACATATAGATAATAATAATATGATATAATATTGATTATTTTTATTAGGTACATAATATATTAGTAGGTATAAGGTACCTAGATATTTAGGTACTAATATTATATACCTAATAATAAGTATATAATAAAATATAATATAGTATACTGTATATTATACTTATAATAATTATAATTTATAATATATTGATGTTCAATCAGTTTCATATAAGACCGTTAAAAATTTAATATTTGAACGAATTTATGAATTAAAATGCAAGTATTATACCTATTAATATTTAGAAATTATACTGTATTTTTATCATTATTTGTTTAATTTTAATTAAAATATTTTCACAATTTAAAATAAAATGACATCTAATATGGAAATAAATGTCTATAAATATTATATTTCGAGTATTTGACACATGAAATTTCATAGGTACCTACTTATTATCTACCTAAACCAATTAGTACATATTATTAAGTGTCTTCTAACTTTACTTCATAAAAAATAATTTATTTGACTAGTATATAATAAAATATTCAAATATAGTTAAAATAACTTTTTTATTATTGGTAAAACAACTAAATATATGACTAAAATAACTATAATAATTTAAATATACCTATATGGTTACTTTAACCACGTTATATGGCTGTCACTATTCCACCATATAATTCTGGTGTAGGACAATTATTTAAATAGTTATTTTAACCATACTTTTTTTCCGTTAAAATACCTATTGAAATGTCAATACGTGAAAAAAATGATCCCAATTTCACAAACTTTTCAAAAATTGTAAAACAATAAATGACTGTAAGTACCATAGTAAAAAAAAATGTAATGTAACATTTTTTTATATTTGGTATACATCTATTGTAAACCCATGCAAATTTTTTAAAGTAAGTTGCTCTCTATATTTATTTTTATAAACTAAAATTTTTGTGAATTTGTATTTTATTTATTTATATAAATTGTAGTAGACAAATTAGTAGGAACCTATTTAATTTATAAATATTTTTTCTAAAAATCAGATTAAATAGGTATAAAATAGGTATTTTAATTATTATTTGAAGTTCATAAAACTAATTGAAAACCTTTAAATATTGAAAACAAAGTTATTGCATTTTTAAAATTGACCTGTTATACTGTTATACCTGTTACATAAAAATGTTTAATGTAAAAGTATATCATTTAAAATTGTAAAGTAAATCTAAAATACCAATTATAATATTTTATAGAAGTGAAAAATATTAAATTTATTAAAGATATTTAAATATCTACCTACTTTTTATCGAAGCACGTAATTTTTGAAACGTTTTTAATATTTATACATAATTTATACATATACCTTATATTGATCAAATTTCTTAGCTGTGTAATAAATATATTTTCTATGAGCGTTATCCACAGAGATTACAAGATTACAAAATACTAGTAATTCAACATTCACACCCTCGACAACGAGTTAAAAATATTTTAAACATTATATCTAGTTAATTACATATTTGCAAATTCAAATTAGCAAATTTTTCATATTTTAAACATTATTATTAAAATATTAAATTAAAATATTATAAATATTCGTCATACTATACCTCAAAATTCTAAAGAATATAAACATGTCTTGTAAATATATATCGGAATAAACATTGTGACGATCTGGTGGAATTAGAAACAGTTGTTTTTGACATATTATATACGGTAGTCATGAGAGTAATATTTTCAATACAATAATTGCATGGGCGTAATATACAAATCAACAATAAAAAATTATGATGGTGTGGCGAGTTATATTATATTTTTTTACTATTCAAATGTATTTAAACATTTTGGAATGTTAGATTTTTAATTTTTTTAAATTTTTTTTCAATATATTTAATATAAATAATATAATTGTCTATACATAACCCTTAAAAAATCGTCCAACACAATGTTTTTAAGGGGTCTCATATACGCAATTTTAAGATAATTTATCTAAAATAAAAATAAAACTATTGAAAAATATTCAAATACATTTTTAAAATAGTCCTATATCCAAATCATTTTCCATTATTTTTATATTTGGAGAGAGTTTTTTATTCTCTAATTTTTATTTTGAATTATAAATAGGTAGTGTTCTTTAAATTACCAAACCATGCATTGTAAATAAAACTATTGCTTATAGGGTACCAGAGATCGAAAACCAGTGATAAATAGTGATGCACTGTACATAAATAATACATAATAAATTTAATATGTTTAGTAAGGGTATATTGAAGCCATATACTGATGGCTTCAAAAGTATGGACAACAATTGCTCAGCAGCTAGGAAATGCACTTGGTCCAAAAACCCTATATATTTCAGTTTATTAAAATCGTTTAAAGTTTTAAATGTGTATCCTTTTTCTTTTACCATTTCATGTATTTTTTTTTAAATTCTAATTTAGAACCTCCTAGAAACCATACATATGAAGTTATTTTATATATTTAAAAGTCTAAGTATCTACTAATCATATTGGTATTATCTAAGCTATTATAATACTGTTACAATCGGTAATAGCAGATTATAATAGTAAAAATGTTTTATTATTAGGTATAAGTTCTATTTGGCTCAATAAGCACTTATAATTGATAATATTTAAGATTAACACTTTATAAACACATATATGAGGAATGACACTATTTAAAAATTTAGAACTTAACAAAGTACAAACTATAAATGAAATCGCTTAATTAAATTTTTAAACTATTATAGGTATTATGCAACATAACAAATCGACGTACCATATTCTAACCACAGTTTATTTATATTTAATATTAGAGTAAATGTACCTAATACCAAATGTATAATGTATAAGATACACTGCAGTGCTCTAGAATGGAGATTTTTTTAAAAACATTTTTATTTAAAAACTAGTTACAAACATTAAAAAAAATAATTTATTAATAAAATTTAAAATTAAAAAAAATTAAAAAATAATGTAATTACATATACCTTAATTAAAAATTAAAATATTAAATAGACCTCCACGCTAGTGCACAGTATATGTTCACCACAACTTTGTAGTTAAATAATAGGTAAATTTATTTTAATATTAATTATTAATAAAATGTAGTAAGAATACGGTATGTAGAATTGCATGTTGACATATGTAAAACAAAAAAAATAAAAGTGTGGACAAAGTGGAGGGGCTGGCCTCTAAACTAAAACATTGATAAAGGCTAAAATAATCGGTTGCAAATTAAAAAAAACTTGGTTGAAAAAAGTTGCAAAATTTTCATACCAGTTTGGAGTCAATCTGACAAAGTAGGGGGGGGGCAACTTCACACACGTTATTAATGATAGAATATAAAATATTTGGAATTATCGTACTTTAATTCTGAAACATGTGAAACGTACCTATGAAGGTAATTACTATTGTTACCAGAAAAAAATGTCTATCAATATTGTTATTGGAATATTGGATCTTCAATATTTTGTAATGCTTTATATTATAGAATATATAATATATTACTCAACATGGGTTATAGGAGGGCAGTGGTTTATGTTTAATAAGCATTGATATGAAAAACAAGTTGAACGATCATCTTAATGATTAGGTGGCAACGTTTTTGATTATAGCATAAGGTAACTCGTATCATTAATTAATAGTAATAGATAGGCTGTGGTTTAATTAAAATTAAAGTAGAACAAAAAAAAAAGTAGCTGATATAGGTAGGTACATAATATAATATGCGTTTCACGTAATAAAAGTTTCCTATTTACTCTTGTTTTTTTATTTCTACATCACTTCATAGATATAATATTTAAAAGGTATTAATTAAAGCAAGGTCATTAGCATAGGTCATTTAAAACAGAATATTCGTTATTGAGGATGCCATTGAGGTGTTCTCTTTCGCTAATATGGTAAAAAAAAAAAGTCGAGACCGGATTTGATTAGGTTCTAACGTGATTGCGTTGATGCAATTTTGACGAGTACAACTATAATGCGTCGTGCAATTTGTTAAAAACCATTTCTACCTTTTACAATGGGATAGGTTTTATTGTAAAATGCGGCAGAATTATGCTGACTGAATTCGTTAAAAATCAGGCCTTAATCAAATCCGGTCTTAACGTTCTTTTTACCGCGTGCAGGCAGAAATTATCTGTTATCTACTACTATTTGGAATAAGTCACCGTATCACCATAATTATACAAAATAAAATAATTACCCATAGATATTTTTGAACTAAAGAATAAACACATATTTCTTATTATCAACATTGTATATTATGAGATATGAAACATTAACTTTATAAAAGCGTATACCTACATTAATATACCTATATTAAATTTCATTTAATATAGATAATTAAATTTTTTAATAAACTTAAAAAATGTCGTCAAAACAATATCCAAAATTAAATGTTTTATACTGCTAGACGACGTAATTGATAATGTTCAAAAATGTCCATGTCTAAACGCACTCAATAACTAGTCATACATCCATGATCCTAAAAATATGTACCTACAAGTTTATTATAAAAAATGATGTATAATTTCATCGTAGAAAGTAATCCAAAACAATAATTGAATAATAAACAACACAAACCCAAAAAAACATAATCATATTACAAAATCTAAATTTTGAATTTTTGATAACTAATAAGAAATGTTAATAC
This sequence comes from Pemphigus obesinymphae, assembly GCA_025469235.1. Taxonomy (NCBI): domain Eukaryota; kingdom Metazoa; phylum Arthropoda; class Insecta; order Hemiptera; family Aphididae; genus Pemphigus; species Pemphigus obesinymphae. The sequence goes on from JAIPRL010000133.1 coordinate 90,246, forward strand.
GTTCTGCGATAATATTAGTATCTTTAACTTTTACCACAACTGTGGTTAATAAAAATAACATTAAAAATACTAATTTTATGACATTTTGTCACATATTAAATTATTATATACACAGGAGGTATATGCAGTACATAGTTATTAGATTTAATAATAATTAATTTAATATTTTTAATACTTCCATATTAAAAAAAAGCCGGTCAGTAGGTTGTGGAAGCACTTCGCTCGTCGGGTGTCAGTATTGGTGGATGCACTTTGTTACTGGGCAGGGTATTTTTGGTGGATGTATTGAATTTGAAAGCAATGATAAATCATTGCATTCAATAAAACGATTCTGAGCGTAGCTTCGGTGTAGTATACATAACTCATATCATTTTTTTGATCGGCAAGACTGCAGTGCTCTAGAAGGTACTATTCGTTATTATTATCCCTGATAAAAAATATTTATTTTGTTATTATATCATCCGAAGAATGTTAATATATAAAAGGAATTATAAGCGGAATTGAAAAAAAAAATATGATAGATTATTTTCCGTAAGAAATTTTGTGTTATTTAGTTCAGTCCGAAATTAATGAAATAATAATAATTATAATAATATTAATAATTAGTAAGATAGCGATATATGTAATATCATTCCACCTTCCCATGCTAGAATTATTGATGTAAAATAATAATTGACAATGCAAAAGTGCTGGAAATCAGCATATTTATTACACTATCTGCGATCGATTATCTCGAAACCACGTTTTTAAAAATAGGCATACACATAAATTAGATGGTTTTCATCTGATTTACATAAAATTTTGATGTAGTTTCATAGATATATAATCTAAAGAACAAAAACAATTTTAGAATTTTAGGATTTTTCATAATATATAAATCTTATGTATCTCTCGCAAAAATGTTTTGTTCTAATTGATGATCCAAAAAAGTTTTCACCTAAAAAAATGCTCTTGATCTAGCTACGACAGAGCCGTCATTTTGTATTTTTCTTCATAACACTTTATACCATAATTACTCCTATTTGCTTTACCCAAAACGTACATCAAATCTGTCTCTGGTTACGACAACAATGAAATATTTTCTAGAGATTTTATATCGCAACATAACAAGGTAGATCTGTGTATGTATTATTTACATTTACCGGATATTTAAATTTACGAGTATCAGAATAGTTATTATATAAATAATATTTAAAAGTAATAAAACTTATTTAATTTCATAAACATGGAGTTTGAACCACAATTGAATATTAAAACAATTTTAGGGGCCAAAATAAATCTTAGGAGGATCATCTCTCTAAGTTTACCCTATTTTACACCTATGTCATTAATTAAATATTTTAATTCGAGTCAAAGAATCATTCATCTAGATAATATAATATGTTAAGTATAATTCTTCAGAAATTACATTTCAGTTAAATATTTAATCCTGTTTCAATATAATCTTTTATTTAAATCTTGTTGGTATTCCAATGTACTCTGCTTCACCTGTAGATTTAAACTGTTTTCTAAACATAGGGCCGCAACACAGGTGAAAGTGTATACCTAATGTAATTTAGTTTAGACGTAAGTCGTAGTATCTAGGATTTGTTAAAATTAATTTATGAAACTTTATTTACACCAATCTAATAATACGGGGACCTTAAATTTAATTGTTATAGTAGAAAATAGATTGCAAATTTCTGCAAATAAAAGGCATGTTTTAGTATATAAGGTCATATCCTTTACTTCTCGGTCTTTAATTTTTAAGGTTTTCTACCACATTATTTATAAAAATTAAAAGCTAGAAGATAAAATACATTGAATATATTATAATATAATGCTTCATATATAGTTTTTTAGAGCAATTACATCTATATACTCTGTATATTTATTATTGTAGACAACATAATACATTTCGATTATAGATAACATGACCTGAGAATGTTTTCATGTATAGGTATAGACATATTTAAAGATAGACCCATTAAAATAGTATAAACCACGATGCGAGACTACTACTGCATGTAATAGGTCATATTTCCCTAATAAATAGAGGTTGAATATAATCAACAGCTATATTAATATGTATAGATTTAATCAATATATATTATAAGAAAAATAACAATATTTTAAACTATGTTATATCGATAAATTGAAAGCTGATTTATTCATATTACAAAATATTTAACATACTATTAAACTATACCTAACCATTTTTTTACACATTACACAACATACTGAAAAAAAAGGTTTATAAGATTTACAATTTACCATATTTTAAAAATTCATATATAGGTTCAATGAACATAAGAGAATAATTTTCAGTTTTAAAGATATAAAGATAATTGGAGTTATATTTCTCTCTTTGCTTAGTATAGCGAGTAAACTATTTTGTAAATTAGGTATAAATGTTATTTATAGTTATAAACATTTTAACATGTATGTAATATATTTCAGACTTGTTTACAAGTTACAATATAATATAATATTTATATTATATGAGTATATTATTGCTAATGTGTACATTATGAATATACAATCATAATAATAAAATACATATGTTAAATATCCAATTTACGGTAGTTATATATTTTAAACAGATAACATTTTTAATATTTTATTTATAGGTACAAATTTAAATTTTGTATACAATGTAACTGTAATGTAAATTAATGGAAATAAATAAGTAGGTATAATTAGTTAATTATCAGTTTATAGGATTAAAACTACTATAAATATTAAAAATACTCATATATAAAACTGTATTACCAAATCAAATATGCTTGATTAGGTATAACAGGTGTTATTAGTATATATTTATATGATAATAATTAATGAACATATATTGGGTAATAATGGTGGATATGTGATAAATATACAAACTACATTTTAACAACCATTATATGTAACTAATGAAAATTTCAAACCTAAATTTATTATATTTCCTTTTAATTCTGCAAAAAATTTTAAAATTGTTTTTAATATACAATAGTAACATCTATTGAATATTATACAATTATTCCTTATCTAGCTTTAAAATTATTAAGTGGGTTAGTACATTTTTCTGGTTATTTTTAATAAACTCTAATACTGTTTCAAGATAATGTTTTTTTTGTAAATTTGTGTATTTATTATAGCTAGTTATTATAAATGAGTTTCAACTCTATAGATAATTTTCAATAATTGGATATTTGTATAAATATAAATGTTAGGGAAACTATAGTATATAACCACCGTTGCGTTCATAAAACCATTATTTTAATATATATTTATAATTTCTTTTATTTGTTTAAAAATGTAATGAATTTTTTTATAATACCTTTATTATGTAAATGTATAAATATATTGTAATTATTTCAAATCGATCAAATAAAAGTTAATTTAATTTTTTTTTCCTACAGTAAATAGTATTTCTTTGAAGTGAAGTATATTATATTTATTTATTATATAATATTGCATATGAATATCTTTTTGAAATATGTATGTTACATAACGAATAAGTTAAGTCACACTACACATTTTACAAATAGCTGCAAATATCGTTAATAGTTAAATATTTTGTACTCAATGAAATATGTTTGTCGCGGCCATTACGAAAATGTATTAGTAAGTATTCCTAATTAAACATATTTTGACAAAAAAAATTGAAACAAATTTGATTTTTTTTTAATTGCCCTAAAAACTGAAAATTGACCATATATCATAAACATTTCTAAAAAAGAATACAATATTATTATATTATCATTTATATACCTATGTATATTAATTTTTTTTAGCTTTTATTAAAAAAAAATATATATAGAACATTAAAAGTTATACATTTAAAAAATGATATTATTACGTAGGTATACTGGATATAATTACATAATGCTTGCGTTCATTACTAAAAATAATAATAAAAAAAGGGTAGATTTTTCATATAATAAAATAGAGTGGTTTATAAAACGACAAATTCTTAAAGCTGATATTATCTAAGTACCTGCCTATATATATTATATATATTTTAAGTTTATATACATATACTAGGATATATATATATATAATATATATATATATATAAACATACATATGCATCAATAAAACGTATACTTCGATTTTACTTGAAATTTGATACTCGATATGAAAACCCCAATTAAAAAAAACAAACGGATTTAAAGAAATGTGTATGCTGTAATTGATTCGACGTAACAGTTTATAAGTTTTGGAAATTAGATTTAGTTTAAAGCATTCCGACTTTACAAAAGAAAATGTGTAATTATCGTTTTAATTTTAATCAATGTATTAAAATATGTATTAAGTTTTAGGTAATTCAGAATTTATAATTTTTTGTGTTTATTTAATGAATATAAATTAATTTTGTATGTGTTCCTCCTGTTTATTAAAAATAATATAAATAGATTTTAGCGATGTAGACAGGTATATCTCATCACAGGGGAGCAAATAATAAGAGAAGACCCTTTTTGACCTTTTATTTACCCAGATACAATTTCAGATTATAATTTGGAACGCAAGTATAGTATAGTTTATCATTTAATGTTGTATAATAACGTATTGTTCAAATATAAAATAAAAGGTTTTAATATCGAAAAATATAGATAAATAATCAGAGTTTTTTTTTTTTTAATTGTGAATGATGGGCGGTTATAATACAAAAAAAATAAAATAAAATACTAGTCTACATATTATATTATCTAAATACCTACAATATCTAATAAGTACGCACCTAGAAAAACCATTATTATTGTTCTATTTATTTATATATATATTTTTTTTTTTTTCGGTAGGATGAGTTTTATATATATAGGTATTTTTAATTACTTATATATCACATCGTTATTTATTTTATATAATGATATAACATTGTCATTTAGTTTGAATTACTTAAATTTGAGGAGGGTATTCCCTAGGCACGTATCTTGATAGGTATACACTAAATTTATAATTATACTTTTGAAATTGAAAAAAAATGACCAGTACGTCAAAATAAAAACAAATATAATTTTTTTTAGTTCACCTCAGTCGATCACTATGGTTTCAATAGGGTCTCCTTGCATGGGCAGCTTCCAGCGTGTGGCGAGTGGCGGGTAACCGGCACCAATTTCCAACTGCTTGTTCACTGGCAATCTGATCGCGTTAGGCATTTGCACGGCTTGCTGTTGCTGTTGCTCCAAACCAGTTTTCCATCGATCTCCGTTATACCACCATTCTTGTCCATTATACCGCTGCAGTCCATTGTTCCGTTGTTGCATGTTTAACTTCTGAAATCTGCCCGTAGGTTCCCAGCCACGTCTGATATCGGCCAATGAATCTGTTGGTGCCTTTGCCCTTGTCGCCGTCGTCGTTGTCGCTGTGGTTGGGATTTTCCGGCGTGGGCGTTTTTTTGGCTGGTCTGGCACAAGCAGCGACTCTATATCAAATGGTCTTTTTGGGGTTTTGGCCTCTGGCAGATGCTGCATCAGCTTCATGATGGAATAAATTGGCGATGGTTCAATCGGTGGCTGTGCGGTAGTCTGTGTGCCAAATGATCGCTGCTTTTTGACGGGCTGTACGGCAGTTTGTACGGCAGGCTGTACGATAGGCTGTACGACAGGCTGTACGACAGGCTTTACGGCAGGCTTTACGGCAGGCTTTACGGCAGGCTTTACGGCAGGCTTTACGGCAGACTTTACGGCAAGCTTTACGGCAGGCTTTACGGCAGGCTTTATAACAGGCTGTATGAAGGGCTGTACAGTGGTCTGAATGTTAGGCTGTATGAAAGGCTGTATATAAGACTGTGCAGTGGGTTGTATGAAAGGCTGTATATAAGGCTGTGTAGTGGGCTGTATGAAAGGCTGTATATAAGGCTGTGCAGTAGGCTGTATAAAAGGCTGTATATAAGGCCGTGCAGTGGGCTGTAAGAAAGGCTGTATATAAGACCGTGCAGTGGGCTGTATGAAAGGCTGTATGAAAGGCTGTATATAAGGCCATGCAGTGAGCTGTGTGAAAGGCTGTATATAAGGCTGTGCAGTGGGCTCTATGAAAGGCTGTATATAAGGCCGTGAAGTGGGCTGTAAGAATGGCTGTATATAAGGTGGTGCATTGGGCTGAACGATGGGCTGTACTATGGGCGGCAGCTTCAGATTTGGATGAAATTCTGGTGGCATATTTTTTTCTAGGAGCTTCATATTATCAACAAGTGTTTTGTATTGGTTTAAGAATCCCGTAATTAATAAATTAAATTTCTTCTGTGAAATGACAGTATAGTTGCCATTTTTGAAGTTTGTTATGTAAATCGGGTGTATGCTCCATAAAAAGCACTTACGATAAAAACCATTATACTTATGCTGGGATTTGACGAAACACCTGTATGCTGACAGAGTTTGCCGGACCGAATTTTTCCAATTCCTTGATTTTTGTCCCATCCGGAAGAACGGGAATATTTCCATTATATTCTTGTAGATCTCGTCCACTCTGACAGAGTTTTTTTCCGCCTTTAATATGGCCATGGCAATTATTCCAACGTAGGTGATATCCGGTTTGCGTTCGTCGACGTAGGTGATTATTGGTTCACCGGTAATTAAGGTGGATCTGGGGATGTCCACCTGGCGTACTGGTGGATACCGATTAGGGTTGACGTTAATTTCCATCGAATAGGCGGAGCCGGATTCCGAAGAGTCATCACTAGGCAATATATAGTCGGAATCAGACGATACAGAGTAAATGCCAGACATGATCGCGATCGAAACGTTTGCGTTAGATAATGACGAGTTAGCACTGAGCAGCGAGCCCTTTTTGTGGACGTGTTTTCCGTGACGATGATGTAGTCACGAATGAATAGCTCTGGCGATTATCAGCTATTAGCTATCGGTATTCTGTATGCAAGTGGAACCGCCATTCTCCCTCCTATTCACACTACATTTGTAATGGTCAATGAACATATGGTTGCGTACGGGGATGGTCTAACAAGTAACGACCTCCTTCGGTGGCATATAGCGATGTTTTTTTTTCAATTCATACAAATATCGATGTAGAAATTGTAAGTATAAAATAATGTACCTATCTACATATTTAATAAAAATTACTAATAACTAACCATTTACTTTTGAAATATTGTTGTATTTTTAAATACATAAAATATTAAAAAAAAAAAGAATATAATAATATTTCAAATATTTTTTTCAATAAATACACTGAATAAATATATATATACACACATACTTAAATACTTAAATACATTTTCTATATTAACTTATTTTGGTCTGCGTAATAAATTATTATTTTATCTCCTTTGTGCGTAATGTTCACTAAAATTTATATTGATCGACTTTAATGAGGTTATAACGTTTGATCTAATGCTAATAATATACTGTTATAAATTGTAGTAAATACTCCCAGAATAGGCATATAACAAGAATACAGATACATGAATACATCTTACATTATATACCTAATATTTAATAAAACTAGCTCGTATATGTGAAAATTACATTATTTTATTGGTTAAAATTTCATAAAATTATTTTATTTTAAATAAATAAATTATTCTAATGTCAAAATAAGCCGTAATATATACATAGATGCTATATAAACAAAATTATTAAATATATTTAAAAAAAAGCATCCAGCTTTGGCAAACAACACATTTTTAATATTGCTTTTTATTTTGAGCTAGGCTAACAAGTTATTGGTTCTGTAATAATTTTTTATTTATTTTATTTAACTAAACTTTTCTTGTGAAAAGTATAGGGTTTGACATTGGGAATAAAGAGGGTTTTGTGATGGCAAATTAGTTCTAGTTGATACTTTTTAGAAGATGGTGCTTCATAAATCGTAAAGAAAAACCTAAACCACCTAAACTACCTTTAGTACGGTGTATTCAGTAAATAGTGTTTTATAAATATAGAGGAATTAATAAAATTGTTCTGGCAATTAATTTTTTTCAGTGATTTTTAAGATATTTATACTCTATAATATATGATTTAGTATATAGGTTATTTGTACATTTTTAATATAATTTTGTCTCTTTTCATTTTTCCAAATATAATCGCATTTTATAAGGTACCCTTTTAAATAGTTAGTTATTTTATCGTTATTCTATGTACTAAAAAATGTATATTCCAAAGTATTTTATTAAATATATTTGTGAGTTACATATATTAATATTGATATTTCCAAAAAGTGTGATGTATCAATTTAAAAGAATTCAAGTGCTATAATTGAAATTTATATTGTCAATATTATTGTTTATTTGCCGTTTAAAGCGATTTCTCGGAAATTGCTAGAACATTATACGAATTAATATTTTTTTGCTTTTTGTGTTTTTTAAATCGATTTTTGTTTTCCCCCAATTTTTTATAACACTACCCACCTACCTATATTATATACATAATTTTTCAATGAGTTCATATTTCTAAATATTACCTATGTAAAACATATCTATCTGTAAACAAATATCAAAATAGAATATAATAATGTTAATATATAGCTAATCCCTAACTAATATATTTTATATATTTTTTAAGAAGTTATTTTACAAAATTAAATTAAGTTAAAAAGGTCTTTGAATGTTTTTTAAAATGTCTAATGGATATTCACTAAAATGTAAGGCTACGACTAACAAGGGCTCAACAGAAAATCCCATTTTCCCAATTGACCTATTCGTTTCTATGACACAACTCATAATATATTGTAGTTTTCCGAAATATTAGCATAATGCATTCTACCCATGAAACATTTTTTTCTAGATTACAAAGTGGCGGAAAGTTAGTGACGAGTTAATTTTTTTTTATAAATAGCATAAATAGCATTTAAAGGAATCCAATATTATTACGAATTACGAACATAATAAATTCCTAAATATTATTCTATCTGTATTTTCACAGACAAAAAATAATTAGAATAACATGCTATAAATTTGTTATGACGATTACTTTTAAAATTATAAAATATACTAATTTAACTCTAATAATAATAAAATAATATTAATTTTGCTAAAATTTTGGGAGGGATTGAAGTATATTGGGTCCTCTCTCTATAACATCACTAGTGCTATATAAATCTTATGTACTACCTATGTACCATATTTAATTCATCGCGCATAGTATTTAGTATAATAATTTAAAATTATTTTCGATTTTTGAAAATCTGATGATTATTATATTTAATTGTGTGTTTTAAAACAATGGTGATAATAAAATTTTAATAATATAGCTTTGTCTTTTTTTTTTTAAATAGTTAAATTATTTCAAAAGAAAATCTGATTATAATAATATCTCCATATTAATATATTTATTTATTTGCAAGTATTGTATGATTGGCAGTATGTATTGTACGCATTCAGAACAATTTTATTCCTTTTCTAATAATAATCATATACTCATATATATTTTTATAATCAAATTCTATATTAAAAATTTAATTTTATTCAGTATGTAAATATTAATAGATTATATATGTGTATATATATTATATAGCTTTTTAAGCAATGTCAATTAATATAATTTGTGTAAAACGAGTGATAAAATAGGTTACAGTGAGATACGGGGCATTATTACCTCATAGAATTTATATTTCATTTAATAATTAGTTTTTTTTACATCGAATTATCACACAATAATTGTTTATAATTCTGATTTGAGAGACTCCTGACCACCTATAATAAATAATCTATAAATTATGATTGGAAGAAAAATAAATGATAGGTTGTATTTGCTACTGTATATATTTAAAAATGTAATTAAAATATAACTGAAACTAGTGAGGTATCAGATACATAGTATTCTTTCAAGAAAGAAAAGGTTAAAAAAAAAATAAACAAAAATTAAGAATCAAACAAATTTTTTTAAATTGCATTCAAAATTTCTCAGAATAATTTATTAAAAAAGTTGGGAAAGATCATTCTGCGAGCGTGTTAAATACCAGTTTTGTAATAATTTTTTTAACAAAAAAACAAATAATACTATCTCCCTTGTAACTAAATCAACAATTTTCCTAGTAAACAAATTCTATACGAGTAACTATGGACAACCGGAAGAATATAAAGACAAACGAACACAGTAGAAGTATAAAGCGTCTAAACTTATATTGAGAAAACTAAAAGGAAAATAGATATTGTGCTTTATAATGGTCAATTAATAATATATTAAGTTCTATTTGTGTGTAATTAGGACACTTTTACCTTTAAGAACAATGATCCTGTTACACGATTTATTAGTTTTTCTGAAACTTTTATATGATTTCTCTGAGAAATAATATGTTTCTTTATAAATTAAAGAAATTAATTTAATTAAATGTTCCTTAATAAGTTGATTAAGTGTATTAAATACTAATTTCAACAATTTCACTGGAAATTTGTCATCATTAAATGTTAAATTGTTTATTTTTATGTATGTCTATTGTAGATTTAGGTATTTACATTTTTAAATTAATTAAATAATTTAAAAAAAGTTAATTTGTGGTGCCTAGTTCGAGGACAATGATTTTTCTTAGAGAGCTCAATCATTTTTTGCTCCACCATATGTGTCTGTGTATACAGCATATTCTTAGTACCTAGTACATACGTACTAAATACTCTTATTTTTTATAGGTACTAGTAAAATTAAAACTAGGAAAATTAATAAAATTATAATTCTGATAATAATTATTATATTATTCCAACGAGTTAATTTTAATTTTATCACAAGGAATTTTATTTCGTTAATTTGTTTATGATTCTAAAAAATAAGGTATGATTAATTAATGTATGGATAAAAGTACAACTTCACTGTAAGTGTTTTGTGTTGACGTTATCGTTAGCAATTTTGACAAAAGTATATTTTTATTTTAAAAAATTTTTCGTAGAAAGTTTTTTTTTATAACAAAATATCTATTTCAAAAATTTTGAAAAAAGAAATATTGAAAATGCCATTAAATACAAATTTCACTGTATATTTATTTATAAACTAGAATATTAGAATTTAAGTTGTAAATAAGAATAAATTATACAGTATAATACATTTAGAATTATCCTAAAGTTATAATTAGCTTGTACTTTTTTTATATACTATATTTTATTTTAAAATTTCTAAAATTATATTTAAAGTAATTTCGCTCTTGACGACATATTAAAAAAAATTGTCTGTATAGGTTTTAATTTCGTAGGGTGAAAACAAAAAATGTCCTATGTTTGATTGAATAAAATAAACATTTCATATCGCTGCTATGGTTACTAGCTCATGTGCCATTTTAACACATATAATGGACCTATATACAAAAAATTGAATACCAAAATAAAACGATTATAAAAAAAATTGTAATATGTGACCTTTTAAAAAAAGGCGATTCATTGTACATTTTTCAGGAAAGCGTTTTTAAAGTTTGATTATTTTATTTTTATATTTTTTTTTGTCAGTGTATCCTTTGGAGATGAAAATAATATAAATAAATGCTGAAGCATCTAATTTATTCTAATTATCATTAGATAAATGCAGAAAAGCAACACAGAGTTAATAATTAATCAAAAAACAAACAATATTCAGTTACAAAAAAAGAGTACTATCCATATCACTATTATGTACTCACAAATAATTAATTGGTGCACGATAGAACTTTTTTGTTCTCAATCAAAATCGCAGAATATAATTTCGTGATATAAAATATTGTTGAAGTGATACCAATAGATCATAATAATTATAAAACATATTCCATTGTGGTTAACTCTTGTTTAGCCGTACATTTGACCATATCAGTGATATCGTGTGATGTACATACAACTGTTTTGTTCTATCAAAATTATGTATTCTTTCACATGGAATTCTTTCGAAATGACTAGAATCTTTAAGAACAAAAAAGTTCTATCGACTAGTACAAAACCTAACAAATTTGTAAGTTTTTATTACATAGAACTATTATGTTTTTCATTTCTTTATTAATATTGGTCGTAAGACTACCAATGTCAGCTTAAAATATGGATTATTCGCATAATATACAAATTATTAAAAAAACTGTTTTCGGAAAATTCAGCCATATGACTTTTTTGTTCTCACTACATGATTTTCTAAAAGTAGTATGCTTCATTATATATTATATTATAAATTATTATACCCTTATCTATTATATATCTGTATTGGTTGCTATTTTAGAATAGATAATAGCATACCTAAAAGTAAATAGTATTAAAAGTACATTGAAAACTTTGGGGTTTATATTTAAATTAATTATTTTAAATAACTGATTAAAATACTGCATACTTAAAAATTTTTTTAATTTGTAAATTCGAGCGATGATATCAATATAAATTTAGTGAATAGAACGATGAATAAATGAAATCAAAATAATTGATAGAATACGAAATGGGATATAATATATGAAATATGATGCAATTTTGTTGAAATTAAGTGTTAATTTGCTTTAGTTTTTATATTATTGTTAAAATTGTATTATTTCGTAAGAACGGATGTTGAAATTGTTAAAAATTATTCAAGTGTATTAAAATGTAAATATTTAGAATACATATTTACCCAATATTGTGTATTATAGTACATATTAGAAGAAATTAATTTAAGTAATTTGTTTTGAAAAAATTTACACCCTTCACCATACAAATGGTACCTCATGCTGGGAGGATATTTGTTGATAATAATATTCTTGGATACTGAATGATGCGATTATAATATGTATAACACGTGTTGTCTACCGCACACATTGATTCGAACAACAACAAGAGTGTTTTTCGTATGTTATCCTTAAAAATAAGTTATATAGCTTATAGCGTATGAACACAACCACATATTATCGTTATCTATATAGAATATGGGTGACATAAAATGAACATAAGTATAATATATAATGTTTTTAAAACTACTATTATGACAAGGACTATTAATTTGGTTAAGGGCATTATTAAAATAATGTGTATCCGCAGATCACCCCTACACAAAATATGTAACCTAAAAATCAAATTGTGTGGTCTTAACTACAGATGTGTGTACATGCCTAGTACAATAAGATGAATTAAAATTTTATTTTTTAAATAATGAATTCAATAATAAAATATAATCAATTATTCTCAACTACTGTGAACTGAAATCTTGGTCGTAGATTTAAAATTACTAAAATAAAAATAACTATTATTAACATTTTATAATCCCAGCTTACCCAAGTTTATTTAAATGTACCTATCATACAGAAAAATTAATTATTAAAATGATTAAATTAATTTAAATTAAGAAGCTGTTTTACCTGATGTGATTTTCTTTCTCCAATACTCGCCCAATATTTAGTAAAATTGGCTTTCATATTTACATTTTCAAAAACTATAGTTAGATTTTGGGATATGATAAACTATTATTATAATTGACAAAATGTTATTAAAATGTAATTATCACGTTATATATACCTATAGATATAACTCGCGTAATTCAACTAGACCACTTTGAACCATTATGTTTTTAAAATTTTTATTCAACTACCGTCATCCGCATTCATTTGTTGTATATTATTATACTAGATAGGCGGAATCCGCCAAAAAGGTTAATGTGTGACTTCAAACTTGTATTCTTATATGCATAAGTTATCCGACTCTTAATGTGTAACGTCAGCCAGTGGTAAAGATGAACCACGCATGTTATACTTGGGAAATTTTAAATGGATAAATAAATTTAAAAATGTCATTTGTTGGTACATTACCTATATTGAATAATTAATTTTATCAGTAAATGTATCATCAATATATAATCATATAATTGGGATTATGGGATTATTGGGAAATATGGTACAAATTTTGATCTGCTCATTTTGCTAACACTAGTAAAAAAATATTTAATATATAATACTGTATGATACTAATTTAACCGTTGATATTAAATTATAATACATCTTAAAAGATATAAGTACCTATTAACTATTGTGTAATAACATCCATATTTGGATTATATATGTTACAGTGATTTCCTTAAACAATTTAAAACAATCATTGTATTTTGAGTTAGTATTACCATTTTAAAAATTTTTGCCTTTTAAAAACTTCATTTTAAATCTTATAAATAAAATATACTTATAAATATTTTAGTATCTATATAGACATATAATTTTTACTCCAAACAATGTACAGAAATAATCAAATTTTTAGATGGCAACTTTTATTATTAATTTCAGAAAAGTATATTTTGAAATTAATACAGAATTTATAATTGTAAGCTTTTATGCATAAGTTTAGATACATCATATCCCTGTTGTGTTCGTCCATCTGTCTGTCCTGCTATTTATCCATAGTTAATAGTAAGTACATAGTTACGATTTTCATAATCAATATATTATAATATATTTTGATCACGCACCATCGAAAAACAAAGTGAACAAAATAAAAATATATCGTATCTGCGAATGTCAATAACGATATTTTATATCGTAAGGATAAAAGTTTTAATAGTTTCTTTGATTGATTTGAACTGAACACAGTACTGAAAGATTGATTCATTTTAAACGTTTCAAAGAAATTTGATCAAAGTATATTAAACTATTTATAGGAATAGTTAATAAGTAATAATATTACAATGTAATTCAAAATACTTATTTTCACACATACAAATATATACAAATATCAGTCTCAGGGTTTTAGTCAGTATACGTAAATATCTATCATTCAAATAAATAAAATATGATAAAAATATGGTCAATAAAATATTTTAGCAATTTTGTCAAAATATTATCTAACTAAATTAAACTTTAAGTTAACCTGATTACTCTTGATCACTACGCAAAAAGCACGTATATTGATAAACACTAATTAATTTTTTCAGCAATACCACCAGCAATAGTATAATTAATTTTTAATTATTTAATTATATTGTTCTTTAGGAAGATAACTATTTTGGAATTTTTTTCAGAACACCAAAAAATTTAGTGGAAATAAGGACGTTCCCGAATTATACAAATATAGTATTGAAATAAATTGAATTTTATATTGCACCCTACACGTATCATGAAATTAATTTAAAGATAATAATGGTAAGATGTGAATCGTAAATGAAATTTATAATAAACCTACAGACGTTAAATAAATAAATATAATATGAATAATCGGAATATAGATATAATACATTGTTATGTAATAGACGGGTATTTTTTGGTTGAAATGAAAGGGACAGTAAATATTATGATGTTTTAAATAAATATCCTATGTGAATGTATATGTATGAATGCACATACATACAACATACACACACACACACACACACACATATATATATATATTTCGAATGATATTGTTATAGAAAGGGACAACTGCGTTTATTGTACACACTTGGGTATAAACTCCCTGCCGCGCACACGTGCGTTATCGTATTCGAAATTAAATTACGTGTTCAGATAAATCTATATATTGCATATTATTTTATGGATCGTCCCTAATTATTACTTACAATAATTATTTCACAATATTTATATAATAGAAAGAAAGAGGAGAAAATAAATTTGAGGTGAGTACCAGTTGTTTATACATTTTCACGGTATTTGAATAGAATAAAAAGAAATGGCTACGTAAATTTGATGAATTACATCGCATAAACACCCGTGTTACCTCAATGGGATCTAGAGTGATTACTGAGAAAGTAGGTAATAATAATAAGACAGTATTCTAGTTCAACTACAGTGTGCAGTTATAGCGAATCGTCACAGATTCTTGCAATTTATCATTCAGAAGTAAACAATGATTTGTATATTCACAATTAATATGAACTAAAAAAGGCTTCCTGTGAGATAAATGTATTGGAATGAATAATACATGGATTTATTTTTAATATGGGAGATAAGGTATTTCCGTTGCCTAGTTAATTGCAGCGTGAGATAAAGAAATCGAAAATAATTGAATTAAAAATATATTAAATATAATAAGTATAGGTACTTGAAAATAAATAATAGAATGCAATGTTTTTGAGAATAATACAAATGGTGAAATTGACGATAATGCACTAGAAAGGGAAGAAAAAAGAAAAGAGCTACCACACGTAATATTTTAGCAAAGAATTAAACTATATACGTCCTATGATTTGCCCAAAATATATATATGGGTATATGAGTCTAGTTCCCGGTGCTTAAAACAATACGATGCTCTTAGTCTCTTATACTAATGCTGTGACATTCTGTAGTATAGGACAGAACATATTATGCATGATTTTAAACAATGAGAAAAAACTACTAAAATTAGTATAAGAATTGCACAAAGCTCGCTGTCGCGATCCCTACTGAGTTGTATTGTAAATGTGGTATATAAGAATTGAATTTTATTGGTTGATACATCATATTGAAGCGTCATATTTTACGCATGGCATATTAGAATTCAATATTATAATTATAATATAGTCAGCCGAGGACGTCGTGCTGAATGCACGTTATATTTTAATTAAATATAGGTTGTTTATTTGAGTTCAATAAGTCTGTTTAATTTTAATTTGGTGCATTGTATTCGATTATATCGTATCTGTTAGATTAAAAATAGTTTTTAGTTAAAAAATATTAATATATTATCATTTTCTAAGTATTACTCAGGCAATGTCAATCAAGGTCGTAATTCACCTTTTTTTAAATTATAATAAATAAAATAAACATAACATAATGGAAAGCTGATTAACCTTGATGAACCGATAAAAAAAAAGGATAAAACTTAAATAAAATTAAATAAATAAAACAACATAATTATCATAAGATTATACACTCCTGAATGTAACGGAACGCTAATACCCATCCGTTACCTTCTTTCTATTTAAGAGAAACGTTACAAAGGATTTAGATATTCATGACAATTTACTTATGTGGAGATTCCTAAGTCGTTTAATAACAAATTAAATTAATAAAAGAGACACAAACATAACAAAGTTAATAAAAATTGGGACCAAAATCAATCGAAAGTTATTAGGTATTTATTAGTTAATTTGAATTGAATAGGTTAAAACAAATGTTAAAAACTTTATACTACATCAAAAAACCAATAAATTTCAATAACTTCATAGTTACTAAAAATTCAGTAATTTTTATCGGAAACTTGGTATTTGTCAAAGTTCTGATAATTATCAAAAATACAATATTTCTGGTGTTGGATAATGAGTTTGAAAATAATTTAGATTTTTTTTTTTAGTTATCCGATATGTAAATTGCTTGAAAATTTTTTCAACATTTTCTAAAAACCATTTCGATTCCAAAATCAGTTTGGACTTTGTTGAATTAACATTTTAGGAAAATTAAAAAAGTATTTGTATTGAGTTTTGCAATTATGTATGCATTTATTTTTGGGTAATGATTTTTAAACAGTAAATTTCAACTAGTAGGTACCTAATATATAAGAATTATTTTTTAAATTTCTTAGTAGTTTTTCTATGCATTATAAAATATAACCAAGCGAAAAACCAGAATATTGTACAAAAAAAACGATGAAGTCTATATTTATTATTATTATTCATAAAATAATATTAAACGGGAAACTTGAAATTTTCATTAAATATTTATTATTCTACAACAATGTTATGAGCAATTATCCAATTTATTTAGATTATTTCTACTATTTTGATGATTTTTTTAACGTTTTTATCTAAAGTAAATTGAAGATTTTGTATATTTAGATTTAAGACATAAATATTTAGTTCAGATAATTTTGAAAATTAATTGTCATAATTTGTTTTATAGTGCTTTAAAGTTTTTCCATGGTATTTATTATTTAAAATTATTATAAAATTACAATCTAACCAAACATACAGAAGTTCGGCATAATATTAATTAAAAAAAAAAGCTATCCATGATCACTTTTTTTGTTATTTAATTATTCCTCTATATTTATAAGTATTTCCGTTATGAAAGGTCGTTTTTTACGGTTATGGAAACTACTTGAAAAATTTTAAGATGACCTGTAAAAAGGACTTACAACTAAAACCATTTTACTGTTTAAAAAAAGGCCTATACATTAAATTTCTTACACGACTTCTTTTATTTGATAATATTAAATTTTCACCAAAACCCTTTTCAAACCGGTAAAACTGTTCACAGATAATTCTATTATAGAAAATCTATTTAAATTTAAATAAACAGTCTAGATAGTCGTTATAACGTTGTTAATCATTTTTTTTTTTTTTTTAGTAAACACTATTTACTAGATTGAGTAGTGTTGTATACAATTATCAAAAACCCCGACAAGAAATGTATGACGAAGAAGTGGTCATGGGCCTACAGGTTGACTCCCACCTCCCGCCTATCTTAAATATCTCTCTGATCCACATATACTCTCAAAATCACCTTTGTGACCAAAATGTCATGATTGAAGGGAGGGGAATTATATCTATTAAACTAAAATACGGGAGTTATTTTAATTTCTAATTTATCATATTTATTATTGGTACTTATAGTTTTAATTAATTAATTTATATATGTGAAAATAAACTATTTAAAGTTTATGCCAAATTATGATTTTTTTTTTTTTTGCAAATACGACTGGATAAATGAGTGTTTTAGAATTGTATTATCATAATTTAAGAAAAACTAAGATAAATAATTAAATTGTATAATATAATAAATATTCTATAGGTTATAATTTATTATATTATGTAAAATAATTTTGCACTATAGTGTTAAATTTAAAGTTTATTTAAACTACTAATTATTATAATTTATATAAAATGTAAAAAAGCGAATACAATTTCAAAAATTTAAAAAACTTAAATTATAAATTATAAATTATAAATCTTGTCCAATCACAGCGCATGAAGTATAAGCCAATGTTTATAATTTTACGCATATTGTATCCGATGTTACAAAATTTAAAAACTTTAGTATAGGTAATACTATAATATTAATTATATAGTAATCAATAATCAATATTTACTACCTATATTTAACAAAATTTTTATTTAGATTATTATAATAATTTTATTATGAAGAGAGCGGCTTCTAACTCATAAGTACCTACCCACTTATATTATTAATAATCGACTACCTACATTTGTTTTTTATAAAACACGATTTTTTCAGTGTATGAGTTTGTTTAACAAAATATATAATATTATTAGTTAAATGTCTCAATTTTCCTGTGGCTTTCTTCTAAGACCTCTAACTACCAAACAAAAAAGTACAACGTTATAATTTAGAAAAAAATATTTATATAAACATTAAACACTATGATATAATAA
Organism: Pemphigus obesinymphae; assembly: GCA_025469235.1. Classification (NCBI taxonomy): domain Eukaryota; kingdom Metazoa; phylum Arthropoda; class Insecta; order Hemiptera; family Aphididae; genus Pemphigus; species Pemphigus obesinymphae. The sequence goes on from JAIPRL010000133.1 coordinate 109,355, forward strand.
CATTCATTACCCATGGGTAATCATTAATCATAAAAGTGAAATATAAGTTTGAATCTGTGAACCAAATATGTGATAATGATAAATTATAACATATTTTATAATTCGATAACACTTAACGGCCAACGATCAGCGCTCGATATGATATCAGATATTTTCGATACCTTAACGATAATGTTCGTTATAAATCTGTTACAGAATCAATCTATTGATAATTATTCAATAGTGATAGTTTCGTTATCTTAATGAATCGAAAATTATCGATGACAGGTATTATTGAATTACAGAATAGAACTACTGTACTGTTAGAGATGAGCCAAAAATTTATATGTTGGAAACACTAGTGAATTTTGATATTAGAAATTTTAGCTGCTCCCCATATTTGAATGTTGTAAGTTATTATTGAAGGTATAAGTTATTTGTATTAAATAATTTTAGTATAAAGAGGTAGATTTTTTGATTTTAAAAGATATCTGAGTTGATGGAGTTTGAAGTTGAGTGCTTTTATTTTTAGTTTAATGTGGTTGACCCAATTAACATTTTTATCGAAATGAATACCTAACTGACCATGTTTTCTTGAGGAATTAAGTTGTTGTTGATTATTATTGAGGGAATAGTATCAGGACGGAGCGAAATAATTATGTGTGAAGACTTATTATATTTATTTTTATTCTCCAGAGTTCAAATCAATTTTGAAGATCGTTTAAATGATTTTCGAGGTACTTGGAAGCATTAGTTAGGGCAGAGTGTAACGCCAGTATCATCTGCAAATGTAGGTAGGATGGTATCGTTTGTGTGTAGTACATCGGTGGTAAAAATTTTAAACAATGTGGGAGCTAAGATTTTACCTTGAAGGATAACTATATGAATGGGTTTGGGATTGGAATGTTCTTCATCTTAGCCGTAAAAAGAGTAATTTGTTAAATAGATTTGATTGTGAGATATAGGGGAGATGGTAAGAAACGAATTTTATGCAGAAGTCCCGCATGCCGAACGCGATCGAAAGCTTGTGATACATCGAAGAAAACAACAGTGCAATATTATTTTCTTTCGAGAAAATTGGATATAATGTCAACTATACGATGAACTTGATAGAGAGAATAATATTTGGTTTTAAAACCAAATTATGTGTCCCTGAATAATGTTCAAATATTTCAAAAAAACTTTATATATATTTTGTACATAATTTTATTAATATATAGCTAATGATAATTATACATAATATTTACTGACATATTGAACTATACAAAGCGGGTATTTATAAAATTTTTTATAAAATTACTCAAAAATCAAAACTACTAATTACTATATAATAATATGTACTTATACTTACTCAAAGATAACTAGAAAGAAAAGATAATAAAAATATTGTTAATTCTACATAATATAACGGTACTAAATACTTCTATATTGATTGTGTTATTTAATTTCAGTATTAGTATTTCAGTTTAACGAATGATGGTAAATTTTCTTTATCACATACGAGACGAATTGTCCCAATCTAAAAATTACGTGGAAGACGAGGCATTTTTCAAATATCGATATAAAATCATATATTCATACCATAGTTTTCATATTATTAATATCATTCGATAGAAAATATCGTATTAATTATTTACGTAAAAATAAAATGAAATTGCTGTGGAGCAATATGGGCTATTTAATTCGTAGTTAACATAGGCTGGAAATACATAGGTATTTTATTTTTCAAAGAAATAATAATCTTATTATCAATTGTTTGTCATTTCATTGAAGTATTTTATGTCAATATGCTGTAGGTATATTATTTTCAGTTGATGGTAATATTATTTTTTTTCGATATAAATGGTTATAATTATGTGATATAAGTATAATATATAGTATATAATATTATATAGATTTCCAGAATGTATATACTCAGTATTATTATTATTATTATTATTATTATTGTACGTAGGAAATTAATATGTTGGAGTACTTATTTTATTATTATTTCAAAAATGTCCAATCAAATTAACAACGATATGGCATATGTTAGAAAAATTTATGGAAGATAGTAAATCAGAGATGATTTTGATAAAGTTGGTGATAATATACCAAAAATATGGTACTTGTATAAAAATAAAAATTTGAAGAAAAAGATTTATTTTGAATTAAAAATAGAAATACAAAGTTGATAAAACAGCTTTTTTGTATTTATTGTATTAAAAAAAAAAAACGGTAGGCTTTTTTTTTTTTGTTCATGTTTTAGTCGGTGTCCGGTGAATACCATTAGCAAAATTAATTATATGAAGACAAATTTTATATCATAAAAAAATAAAACGTTTTAATTATTTTATGGTATAAAACTATAAAATTTGACCAAAGCACAAAATGATATATATATAATGGTAAATTTTAATTTTGAAAAAGTGGTTTAAAACGCACTTCCAATAGTTATATGTAAAAATGAAGCGAAAATACTCCGTTTTACAAAACTGTATCACGCGTCTTGCACATGTTAATAAGATTTTAATTTACATCTACAAAAGAAGATTTTATTATATTTCAAAATTTTAATGTATCTTTTGACACATCAACAGAAGTTTTATTAATATATTATACAGTAATTGTTTAAAAAACTACATTTCTGTATCATATATAAGTATTGTATTTTTGTTTTGTATATTTATCTACTATTCTTTATAGGTGGTTTCTATACAAGGCTATCTTATGACAGAAATATGAACAATTATTATTATTATAGATATTATTTATCTCAAAATTAATAATTAAAAATATTTGAGTCATTTCCAAGTAAAGGTGAATCAATAATTGAAAAAAAAAATTTTATGGACGAGAATATTTTTATAAATTAAATTAATTTTATATAATATATATGCATATTTAATATACTACATTATATTTTTTCAGAATACTTTTATAATTATTTTACGAATTAGATTATAAGTAGGTACCTTTGTAAGGTTGTTAAATTACATTAAAATCAATCTATTTAGTTGAATTAACATTTTATTTAATTTAAAATACATTAAATTAGACCATATATAATATTGGTATTGAGGTACTTAAAGAATTATTTATTTAAACAATATATACTGATTTTACTTGTAATATTACATATTTGATACGAGTTAATATCGATAAGCGGTAGTTAAGTTTTTAGTTATCATATTTTGTATGAGAATAAATAAAATATAATAAAATGCATTTTATAGATCAGAGTTTTATATTTTAAAGGTATAACTAATTATATATATAATAACTAATAACCTATATCATTTTATATCATGGAGAAAACTCTTTTACCACCGTTTTTTACAAACATATAGTAATTTTATATATATATTTATTTTTTTTAAATCTATATATTTTAATGTTATGTTTTAATTGCTTACTTAACTATTATTATTATTATTTTTATTATTATGTATTATTATTCAATTTTCTCTTTGTCCATGTATATTATCAAACATTGTAACATATAATAATTATTCTGCTATAATGTTTCATCAAAAAATTAAAAAAATTCAATAAAATAAAATTTTTGGAAACGATATTAACCGGTTTTATAATTTGGGTTCCGGTTCATTTTGGGTTTCAGATAAAAGGGTTCTGGTACCAGTTATGGTTCTCCTTATAATTTAGGGTTCCAGTTCTGGAACTGGTTAATTTCGGTTCAGTTCCAGTCCCTGATATATATTATACATATTACGAGTATTATGGCAAAATCACACTAAATGGCATTGAAATTGTGACGTTTAGATTATATTTAGATTTTAAATACCTATTACAAAGTTTAAAGAGAAGAATGTTTTCGAGTGATTCTTGTATAAAATATATCCAAAAAGTTAAAAATCAATAATTAAAAATTCCGTAACTTTTTTTAGACTATATTTTACAAAAATCCTATCATGTTGATCCAAAATTATTCTTTTTTCCATATTTGGTTATAAGTGTTTAAGCCCTAGATTTAACAAAAATTGTACTATATCGCCTTTATTTACGGGGTCTCTCTTACAATTTTCGGTTTTAAAAATGTTTTTAAGGTCGTCGATTTTCTAATTTTTGAAGTTTACTTAAATTTAAATTATCATCTTTAATAATAAATTGTGGGTACTAAATAAAATAAATTAATTTTTCCAAGAAAAAGTTCATTTTTATTAACATAATATTTTTCTCCATTGAATCATATTATCAATTTTTAGGTTATCATAATTTTTCATATTACTAGTAATATTGATTAGCAAGAATACATTTGAATTTTAACAAACATTAATAATTGTTTAAAAATTAATAGTGTAACCTAATTAATAGATTTAAACACCAACAATTTTTTTTAAAAATGTATTTATAAAATGACTTGCAAAAAAAAAAAAAATCTAAAAAATAAGAATTTTAGCGTAGAGTTCTAATAATTATTTAAAAAGAAAATACTTAAAAATGTACGATAGAACAAAAGTTATTGCATTTGTCAGATTTTCATGAGACAAACTGTAAATATAAAATATATAGATAAAAATATTGTATGTATAGCAACCTTTTAAGATAAAATAATAATTATTATATAGTATTAATAGCTATTATTATAATTATTGTAATTTTTTATCTAAAATATGGTCGGCTTCATTCTAAACTTTCAAAAGGTTGTTCTCATCAATATCAAGGTTATCATTCGGAGCGAAGGGAGCGTGCGCCCTATCTAAATTCCAAAAATACATATACACTTTAATATATACTTCTAATATGTTATATAAGTCTGTTTGCGCCGTACTTTTTTGTTGTTATCAGTTATGTAATAATATCAAGTCGCGGTAACGACGACTCAATATCTCCCGTTCAAACTTCCCGATTAAATTAATTGAATTGTAATTATTATGTTTTCCTGATTATATTTTTATTTTTAATTAAATTAATATTGTTATCTTGGCCTTCGTATTATCGTTTTTCCTTTATGTTCATTAGTGTTATATTATTGTTTTATTATATACTCGTTGTCGTGTCGTGTTCGCCATTACGGCAACATGAAAATATTTTTCGTCTTTTGCTCTTAGTGGAGTATTCATTATTACTGATGTTTTTATGATAATTTTTAATTGTTCTTCACTTATTTTCTTCAAATCTTTTTAATCATCGTTGTGTCATTCACCAAACTTGTCGTCAGTCAATACCGAATTCACCATTGGAGTCTTGTTCTTCGGCCGTTCATAATCAGGTTTTTCTTTTGTATAATAATACTTACCAGACTTGAGTAAAATTCTGAATATTTTTCAAATACTTTTTTTTAAAGTATTCAATACAGTGTTTTAAATAATTTTTACGAGCATTTTGAATACAGTATTCCAAATACTTCATTAAGATTCAATCATATTTTTTTCCCTCGTAAATTGTATTTGTGTATAAGTTCATGATATTTTATAGTAGGTAAATTATATTATCTTATTTTGTTTTCAACTATATTTATCAAGACAATAATGTTATTTACTAATTTTAAATATGTTGATTTAAATAATAATAATTTTTATTGATGAAATAAATTATTTGAAAGTATTATATTTATTGACATTATTTTAGTATAATAAAATTAGTAATTAGAGTAGTTAGTAATATGAGATCTTTTATACATATATTATACTAATTAAAATAAAAAAACTTACATTAATAGTAAGTCACTGAAGTATAATGTAATAAATATAGTATAATGTTTCTTTAGTAAGTTTTACAAAAAAAGCAAGGTACCTACTCACTTATTACACAATATTAAACTTTAACATTAAAATTGAGATATAAATTTTAATTAATAGGTAGGTGTATAATGTATATTATCGATTTTATTATTATATTCAATAATACGGAAAAATGATTAAATATATAATAATATTATAATTAGGAACTATTTTTTTATTAAAATTTTAATAAAATCATTTGAAAAAAAGTTTCTAAAAGTAATTTGAATATAATTTCGGAAGTATTTCAAATACATAGGGAATACTGTTATCATAAATTATTCAAATATACCTATATTCTAAATATTTTTTTTGGAAATATACGTAATATGTATTCAAAATACTTTTACTAAGTATTTTACCCAAGTCTGATATAGGTATACCTATTTAATATATTATATTATGTGTAGTATTTTAACATAGTTTTTGGTCATAAGCTTCCCCCCCCTTTCATATAATCTGTACCTAGCTTTTAAGTGAACGGAAGAATACAATTTAATGATTACTCGTATCTATATTTGTGTTTATTGATTTATTTTATATTATATTATTTTCGTCTCACTGTGGTTTCCTTTGGCATGAATTGCGTGTTACGTATTTTGTGTGGTATTCATATACCATAAAAGGGGTATGTACATCTGGTGGCTACCTATTCAATTTAAGGCGAACTAACAAATTTATATTATATACATTTATTATAGTTTATATATTACATATTATTTATTTATTGTAGACATAGACATTATTTTAGACAAATAGGTAGGTACACACAAATTCACTCGAGGGTATGCGCTCCTCTCTATATATAATGTCTGGATCCGCCCCTGGATTTCAAATGCTATAAACCTAAGTGATATATTTTTTTAATAATAATCGTAGTAATAACTAATAAACAATAAATACTTCAACAGTACTATCTTATCAAAACCAAAAATTTAGTATAATGTTTAAATTAAATAAATAGTGGTACTTGCAACAATACATACCACTGGATCAAAGACCAACGTATACTTTACATTTTTATGTTGAATATAGGTATGTATATTAATGTACATAAATATAAAAAACCCAATTTCTACAAAATAATTTCATCTTTAGTGTTAATTACTACTGGAAATAACACTGAAAATGAAAATATCGTTTTCCTATTACGTATTTATTTAAATAAAACAAATTAATTTCTAAAAATTGGGGTTCTACTTTTTATGTTTATATAAATAATTCTACAAGTTACTCAATACCAAAAAAAAAAAAAATAAATAAATAAATAAATAAATATATAAATAAAAATAATGTACCTATAACTATAAAGATCCTTACACATTAATAAATTTTATATTGTATTGCCTAATAATATAGTTTGAAATTTACAAAAATATTATTATAGACCATAATTTTATTACTTCAATTTAAGCTTTACTTCATATGAATTTTTAAATTTGGGCTTTCTCCACTAATTATTTACCGAAATACTTATTTATTTGATTTTTTTTACACTTTTTTCTTTTGACTTATATTCATATTACCCTACAGAATATATGATTATTTTTGATTGTCGTAATATCCAAACAAAATTCATATTTTTATAAAACGTTTACAAAATAACAAAGGAAAACATAATAAAAAAATGTTAACGTTTTTCTTTGTTCTTAAAAATAAAACAAAATTTTTTACAATTCTGCATTTGCTTATTTCTAGAATGCATTTTTCCTATTTAAGTACAGAAATTATTTTATCTAAATTATTTATCCTCTTTATTAAAACTGAAATTAAAAATATTCACGAAGTTATGAATATAAATTGTCACTACTTTTTGGAAATACCTATTACAATATAAATCAATTAATTATCAATATACTCTTAAATAATGATTTATTAATGAAATCATAGAAAACAACACCACTAAAATCCAAGGGCAGGGCAATCTACTCATTGGCACTCTCTCTCATATACTCTACTGTTCTGATATAGTTTTTAATTTTTATTTTGTATTCATCTATCCATCCATCATATTCACTGATCATAACATCAAACAATGATCCCAGAATTTCTTCAAAATAGGTCAATGTTTCAGACGTCAAAAGAAGACTATAATTTTGTATTATATAAGTATATTAAAGTATATACAACTGTTTTATTATTTTATCTTTTTTTAGTAATAAAAATATTTAAAACGACTAAAACTTTTAATCATATATGCTTAAATCTTATAGTAACTTGTAAATTGTAACTAGTAAATTTAATCATATAGTAACTTTTCGGGATCTGAATTTTTGATAATTCAGTAACAGAAAACGTTTATTTACGTATGTTCGAAGACTCCAACCATCACAAAATGTTCTTTTTAATGTCACAAACTATTTCATTCAACTCGTGGACTATGATTTTTTTTCCACTGCACATGCTAATTCAAAATTTTAACGTGTTTGCCCTTCCGATAGCATTTGTGCTACTAGTAAATGATCAAATTTAGTAGACACGATCATTTCGTATAAATATATATAAATGTTGCTTCGTTTGATAATTTGCCATACTGTTTATTCACATCTTTACATATTGTAACTTAGTATCTACTCCAGAAATTGAGTAAATATAAATATATATTATATATAAATATATACATAAATGGATCTATGCCAATCGTATGAATATTATAGTGTATTAACGCAAGCATTTGCATTGTATACGATCACAGGTTTAAAACTATTCAAATAAACCAATAATATGTCTACATATCAAGGTATACTATATTCAACTTTACTATACCTTCTCATTAGTGTGGCCCTTATTTTTGAACTTTTTAAAAATTTAAGATTTATCACCCCTTCATTTTATTCGTTACTATAATGAAGTAATTTGGATGAAATTTGGTTATAATTACTCACATCCTTCAGATGTCACAAGTAGGTTGAAAAATTGACAAAACCGGGTAGTTTTTTGTTTTTTTTTTTTTATTAAATTAAATTTAATATGTATAGCACTTAGGATAAAAATATTTAGAACCTAAATCGTAGACCCAAATATTGTCAATAAAAAATAATTTCATAACATTTTTCCTAAATTCATTATTTTCCAAAAAAATAATAAATAATTAAATTATTTGGAAAAAATTTGTTTTTTAGGTTATTTATATATATATTGCACGAATGATATTACGATAACGTAAAAATATATAAAATCCAAACTAATTAAATTGTCTATATATTTTATTCTATAAATATTTTTACATGTACATTTTTTAAGAATTATATATTTAAATATACAAAATATTAATTTGATCTAAATGAAATTAACTAGATATACACTATATTTTTGAATACCTATGGATATATTATATGAAATTTAATAATGGTTCAACAGAATGATTTAAAAATACAAAAATTAGGTACATACTACGGTTAAGTAAATATAACTCTATTAATTATTTATGAATTAATGTCTTCTTTTTAAAATTAGGATAATTTATTTTGTAATCAATTGAAAATTCTAACAAAAAATGTTTTTGTTTTTCATCTTTTGTCAGTATGCTATTGTACTTCTGTATTAAATTGACGCTTTTCACTGTAAAATTATTTATAATTGAAAACTTTGATAAAATAGTTTTTTTTTTTTTATATTTACAGAATCCATGTTGCATATTGGAAATTGTATAAATTTATGAAGATGCTTTTTTAGGTTCAAATAGTTTTGATAGGATATTTAATTTTGATATTGATCTGTAATTTTTAATAGCATTACTATCTCCAGACTTAAAAATAGGAGAAATGAATCTCAATTTCCTGGATAAAGGAAATATACCCGAGTTTAAAGATAATGAAAATAAGAAATGTATTTGTTTGGCAAGGGCATATTTACAGATTAAATATATTATAGACGGAATTAGATCTGGTCCGAATTTAGTATCAGGTTTCAATAAGGATAATCTATCAAATACATCAGTTAATGATAAATGGCGGGAAGATAAATCTACAATATTATATACATCACTATTGTTAATTATATTTATGGTTAATAAATTAACTTGGGTAGATGATGAGTACGCAGTAGCAAATGGGAATTTAAAATTGTCTGTAATAATATCTAAGTCATCAGAGTAGTTTCCATTTAGGTGCATATTATTTGGTATAGAATTGAATTGTTTTTATTTTTTACAAATTTCCAGAAATATTTAGGATTATTAATAAAGTTATTAATATAACTATGGTAGTATAATGTTATTAAACCACGTACAATAAAAATAAAAATCGGTTAATTTTGTTCGTTAAACGTCAATACCGTTTGGTATTTCGATTAGAGAATACGTGTAACAATAATATTAATTATAGATTATTTAAGTTTGCGTGACTGTGATTCGAATGAGCTGTTAGAATAAATGGCTGTGGTAACATTTCTAAATGATTCCACAATTAGCCGCAAATATTGGGTTTATCCGACTAATGAGGAAAGGGATGATAAAGGAGTTTTTTTAGTTTTTCTGGACGATCTGGTCTTTTTAATCCTCCTAAAAATATCGAACAGGGATTTTTATGCATACAGTACATTTTCAATCAATTTTTATTTGTTGTATGTTTATTCATCGTTATAAATTTTAACTAATAATAGTTTTATAAATAAATTGTATGAATATAAAGGGTAAATAGTATTGTTTTTTCGATGCATATTACGGTAACATTATTTTATATGTACCTATTCTAGGTTTGTTTTCGATAAATAAATAATCTTATAACATAATACTTATTAGAAACGACAAAAAAGCTTGTTATTTTATAGTCAACCATTTTTATAATAGTTGCAGTATAAAATCAAAATGTATCAATTATTTTTAAAATTGATTTTACTGAGTTTCCGTATTTCGTTATTTAAAAGGTTATATTACTAAAAATAAGTAAAATTAATAAAAATCAAATATAAAAAGTTAAAATTATTAGTACCTACTACCTATATAGTTATAGTATTATCATGACTTCAATTGAAAATTATTATTACATAGTTCCTATGATGTAATCATTACAATTAAAATACGTTTAACTACAATTACATTCTAAAAGTAATTAATTAAACAATATTTCCACTAGAAAAGGTTGTTACAGAAGATCGTTGCACAAACATTGTATTTTTACAACATTATAATGATGAAAAACTCACTACGTCTTATCTAATTCACAATCGTGTACAAGTTCAATAATATTTTTTATCTTACGTTATAATTTCCACTATTAAATATATACATTGTTTTATTATATATTAATGAATTTTGTACTCTAGTTACATATTATTGAAAATATGTCTATAAAAATACTGTCGATTGTGAAAATTAGTCCATTGTTCCTTCGGTCATTAACTCCAAAACGGTAACCTCATTTTATTAACTGTGTTGCTAACGATTTATTATAATGACTAACAAAGTACCTATAATTACTATGAATTATTTAACATAAATACCTAATTACATATTTACATCTAACTTTTTGGAATAATCATTTATTCTTAATAAATGAAAAATGTAATGAAAATATAATTTACTTTAAGAATTTTATAATTGCACACTTTTTTAGCATACTATTATATTAGCCCTAGAATGTTAACCATTCAGACGAATATATTCAACGAACATTGATAATTTTACATTTTTACACGATTTATTGATTATACCCTTTTGCTACCCAATGTTTAATATAGATTTTAAAAATCTATTATTAACAAATTGTAAAACCATCGATTACATCAATCGAAAACGTTTTATGTATTTACCGTCCGTTGATCTGACGATCCTAGTTGTTGCGTAATCGATAATCATTATGCATTAACTCATAATATTAAACTATTACACTCTGGTATAACATATCTATAGGTAGGTAATATATACCTAACATGTACAATAAATTCATGGGTAGTATAAGAATATTTGATAAACATTATAAAAATAAAACGCATATAATATAATCAGTATTTGCCGAACAGATGAATGATTAACTATCTAGGGTTAAATAGAATAATGCAGGTATTATTATTATTTAAATTTTAAAGCAAAAATAAATGAATACCTAATGCATTTGACCAACAAGTCTATGTGTAGTTATAACTATTTTATTTTTATCCCAAATATTTGGGGTTTATACATGATGTATATAAAAAAATTTATTTATTAGTTTATCTTTTATAAAAATGTTTTATAACAAAAGATAGTTTTAATATTGTATTCAAAATATTACCTCCTTAAAGTAGGTACCAACTTAAACCAGTTTGCTACAAAAAGTTTTTTTTTCTCCTGCAAAACTCCTACTTCTATACAATAAAATATATAAAAACAATGCAAAAATGCAAAAAACAAAAATACATCATTACAAAAGCAATATATTCCTCTTTTCATTCATAATCTAAGAACACATATTAGCATTATCTTACTTGGGTAGTATTCGAATATTTTTTAAAGTATTTAATACAATATTTTCAATGCTTTTTACAAGTATTTTGAATACAGTATTCCGAATACTTTTTTAAAGTTCAATCACATTTATAAAAATAATTTTATTATTTCTCCGTCAGTGTAAATTGTATTTGTGCATAGGTACCTACATAATATTTTATAGTACATTATAATATAATATAATTTTGTTTTCAATTATATTTAGTGGGTTATTAATGTTATATTCCAATTTTAATTAGGTTAATTTAAATAATAATAATTTTTATAGATGAAATAAATAGTTTAAAAGTATTAGATTTATTGATATAATTTTATTATAATAAATTTAGTAAATTAGATATGAGAATGTGATTCGGGTACGCACACCGTTGAGCACTACGGCCCGGTGGTGGTTAGCCGACTGCTCTTTTGCTACCGTTGTCGCTTAATCTTCCGTGTAATCGTTGTCATAAATTTTCATTACTAAATACCTTTTCAGACATTACGATTATTTCTTTAAACAGTACACACATGGTTGTGTATAACCATGATTTTTTTTTTTTTACATTATTTGTTCGCATTTGTTTTTTTGTTTCTTTTCTTTGATGTTCAACACACAAATCCTATATGATTCCTTACGGTAATTTTTTGGCAGGACAGCAGGTATAATTGCTAGGTGATAGTCGCACACATGCCAAGTAAACGTATGTATATGTTTTTTATTGTACCTATTTCATTGTCTCGTGTATAACGTTACAAGACTTATGTAATATTCCGAATACAGTATTCAGAATATTTTTTAAATACTTTTTTTGAAGTATTTAATACTGTATTTTGAATACTTTTTACAAGTATTCCGAATACCTTTAAGTTCAATCATATTTTTAAAAAAACTTTCATTAGTTTTTTATCTGTGTCTCATCCATGTTTCTCATCATGTTTTCCAATTTAAACATGTTGATTTCAATAATAATAATTTTTAATGATGAAATAAACATTTTGAAAATATTTGAAATATTACTGACTTTTAAAATTTATTTTAACCAGCGTGCTGTCCAAAATATCTTACTTCTGATTAATATTACACACCTATTATAAATTATAATATAATAATACACTCTTACACTAATATAAAACAACACAATACACATGTAAAATATGACAAAGTACAGTCTATGTTGCTTCTGTAATTATATTCAATTATATTTGGTAAACATTATTGAATTATGACGATCAGCATTCATTCTGTATTCCCGTTTATAATACGAACGGTAAACCGCTAAGACCAGATAGCGAAAAAACTGCCAATGAGGTAAGGACCTAACACTAACGGAATGAAATTTAGGAATTTTAAAAATATCCTGTTGTACAGATAGAAATTATCCATCATAAAGTCATAACATAAAAAAATATTTTGGTAATTTTCTACTTTTCAAAGAATCGTTAGAAACAAAAAAGAACCAAATTTTTAATTTTACATTATAAAGGGTTCTGGTTCTAGTTCAGATACAATGGAATAAGAAATATAGATTCCAATATCGGTTCCGGTTCTTTTGGGTTGGGTTATAGTCCCTGTTTGGAATACATTTTATGAAGTATTAAAAATACTTGGAAAATATTATTATCATAAATTATTCGGAATATGTATTTAAAATACAAAGTATTTAAAAAGTATTTTTACCTAAGTCTATCTTACGGATTCTGATGAGGTAATGTGGATGTAAAACTAACTATCCTGCCAATTACATTAAGTTACGATTACACAATATTACATGCGTCATATATTAACTATTAACATAATTATGTATACCTATGTACTTTTGTATTATTGTTATAATCAGTTGTGAAACATAACAACTTATAACTACTAACGGTTAAATACCAAACGAAATTGTGTTGTTTTATTTTATTTATTATTTGTCCATCTCTGTCTACAAGACACAGGCTCACATAGAATATCGAGCTCATCTTACCGGTAGGTACTCGAGTATTGCGTAACAGAGATCTTATATAGCCATATAAGTATATAATATTAATTTATATATATATATATATATATATATTAATAATAGTCATTGAGAGTATATTGCTTCTTTATTAAGTTTAAAAAAAATAAATAAAAAATACCTACTCATTAATCACTTAAATGAATCACACAATTAAACTTTAATATTAAAATTTAGATATAATTTATAATTAATAGGATGGTGTAGTAGTCAATTGTGTAATTTATTCATTTACATGGAAAAAAAATGATTAAATATAATAATATTATAATTAAATACTATTTTTGTTATTAAAATCTAGTAAAAAAAATATTCTAAAAATATTAGGAGGGCATAGTATGTAGGACATAAAAGAATGAAGGAAAGGGCAATGTTTTAGGTAGGGCACACAGGTATTCTTTAGTTAGTAATATTATGTAGAAGAAGAGATGGAGATTTTATTCCACAAAGAAGGTTAAAGATTAAGGACATATTATGAGCATTATATAATTTGTATTACTATGAAAGTTAATACAATTATTTTATTTAATCTATACGTTTCACCTTAAAGTGAACTATTGTAGACCAATGCTCGTGAAATGATTGTATTATAAAAATGAAAAATTATAATTTTTTACAAGTACATATAAATATAACTTCTATTATAAAAATATATCTTTCGAATTATTCTCATAAAAAGTGCGAAAATAATTGATAACTTTTAAGATTGAAAATTGATTTTTTTTTTTTTGAGAAAATTTGGAGAAATTCAAATCGAATCAAATAGTTGAAAAAACATTGTGCATATTTCATATTATACAATTTATTAGGCTCTAATAGCCAATATTATCGTGAGTTACCTATTGTTATCATTTGTGTGTGTGTTTTGTTGTAATTTATTTATTTTGGGTTTAGGGGTGCAGCTGGTCAGTCTATCGCCGACGTTTTATTGTGAGTACCTACTTATTTTATTTTATATTATTGTTGAGCCAAAAAGGCTATAATTATCATTACGTACCTATTTTTTTATATATTATTTTTGTTTGTTTCTGTGTTGCTGCGAATTTTTACTATTTGTTATGAAATTATCATTATTTGTACCAGCAATACACGAACTTTTAATTACCATACACGAAAGTTACCATATATACAATTATTTACCCATTTATTCTTTTAGTTTTACGTACACATTATACCGGGTAGGTACATAATATGTATTTAAAATGATAAAAATTTGGTGATTTCCGGTTTGGGCGTAATTTACGCTTCCGGCCTCAACAATAGGTATTGATAAATAATGTTTATACAAACTCTTGATCGTTCATGTATGCTTATAATTTATTTTTTACCTAAAAAAAAATAGAAGTCACAACATAAATCTGAATTCGACAAATCCCAAATAAGTAACTAAATATATGGGATATCATTAATATTGTATATACTACTGTACACGAGGCTGAAGATATGGAGTGTTAAAATGAAATAATTGCGTTCTTTCTATTTTTATATCAATGATATTATTGTATTCAGAGAATGACTTTCATAAAAATAATTACAAAATAATTAGGTACACAGTAGATATATAGATACATAAGTCTGATAATATTTATTTAATTATAATATAATATAGACATTTTAAAATGTAATAAAAAAAATATATCAATATTTATATTATAGGTAATAATTTTTTGTAATATTTGAAATTTTTATAATTATACACAAGTACCTAATCGTTGATTAAAGACCACAATATAGCAAAGGTGCCTTAACACTACATCCTGTAGTCCATAATTCAATACATTATCTAGAAGTATGATTAGCTAATAACTGTTATTATATTTTTAATCGATCGTATAACCAAATCTTACCGTGGAGTTGAAAAATATTGCGCTTTATCGATGTGTAGATTATGAGTTATATATATGAGTTACAGTGGTATATTTATATCAGAGAAATGTAAATACAAGTATCGTAGTTTACATGCCCTTCGCTCAAATATTTATCGATATTGGAGAGAATTTGTTAGCCCTCAATTTGGCATACCTTACAATTTTCGTAAAAAAATTATGAAGTGATGATTTTCTAAGGATAAAATGAATGTACACTAGATTTCTGAATTCCTAGATTTCTTTGAAATTTCCCAAGATTTCCTAGAGATTTCTTAAAGATTTCCTTGGAATTTCTGATATTTTTAAGAATTCCTAAAATTTCCTATAGATTTCCCAAAGAAATTCTAGCATATTCCTGTCGCAAATTACCCCCCGTGATTTTCTTACTAATTTTGGGTCAGCAAATTCAAAACTGTTAAAATACACAATTAACATAGATCTTTTAGTTTTTAAGTTATGAGTTGTATAATTTAAGGTACAATGTCATAAACTCATTATTTTAGTTATGTATTCTAAAAGATATTAAAATAAACTAAAAATTAATTATAATAATATAAAAAATATATTTTTCCCAAAATAAATTTATGGTGGTATATAAGTATATAGTGGTATAATAAGTAGTGGTTGCCATATAATAAAAAAAAACTAATAAAATCAGCCAAATAAAAAATAGTATAAAAATGTAGTGGTATTGCTTGAAATTGTACAAAAAAAAAATTTCAAATTTAAGCATTATTTATGGTTAAAAATGGGATGCGCGTGCAAGTACTTAAATAGGCATATAAATTGTATTATCTTTTCTATATGTTTTCTTTAACTTTAAATAACAGAAATTCATAAGAATTTAACATACATAAAAATATACATAATACATAATATATTAGGTATAATGCTAATAAAATTAGTAGTACCTAAAATAAGTAAATTTAATGTAACATAACTATAGGTGTATGTTAGCCAAATACTCTAGGTATATGACAATATTTAATCTTAGTCAGGGATTTTTTTTTTACATACATTTGATAAAAAAGTAAATACTATAAGGTTTAATTACTACGGAATTCTGAATTTTATTGATTAATATTTGGTTATTATTTGAACGTTCCGGTATACTTTACGGAGAAATTTTTAAAAGGGGCATTTTTTAATCACCGTCAGAGGTAAGAAAACTGAGTACCCATGCGTCTCCCCCACTTTAACCCCTGGGTCTAAGACATTTCGGAGTGACAATTTGGACAAAATAATATTATAAAATAATAAAAAGCTCCTTTAACGTTGCCATCTAATTTCCGAAAGAGTGAGACAACGATAATGAGAGAGAGAGAAACATATGGGTATGTAATTACCTATATAATTTAACCATGGTACCTACTATATTTATATACTTATAAAGATTCGTAATGGTCACTTATTGTTAATTATAAAAAGAAAATGATAAAAAGTTTATCGCGATTTCGTCTGGATTCGTATCCAAAAACATTCGTTATCTCCGGTGATATTGCGAGCTTTGCCATAGATTAGTGTGCAGAACTGACATATTATAGATATGAGTACCTATATGACATAATTAATAATAGGTACATAGTGAAATACATAATTGATAATATAGGAACTCAAATTAATCAAATTATATTATATGGTACCTACCTAATATACATCGCGTTTAAACTAATCATACATACACTAGGTACTTAGACATATTATATAGAATATCTAAATAATTATATTCAAATTAATATAATATTATTAGATATAAGCTATATTGAAATTAAAAAATTCATTAATATTTGAAGTGCATAAATATAAAAAAATCCTAAGAATTAAAAAAAATTAAATATAAGAAGATTAAAAATATAGTAGGTAAAAAAATGGATGTCACGCCGAAACGTCCGGTCTCCTGTGTAATGATTTGTTAAAAATGTTTAGTAAGTATTTGATATTTGATAAGTATATTTGATTTATACTAATCTATTATGTAATATGTGAACTACGAATAGACGATTTTTTGTGAAATTCACGCTTTTTATTTAATTCCTCTGATCGTTTTCCGTACCGGCTGCCATGTGGATATTTTCTTTTCCGTTTTTATCGATGTCGCGCTTTGGATTTTCGATTTTTCCGTTTTCCGTTCGTCCGTATTTCGACTTTTCTGAAGATACGAAGTTTAGGTACATACCGTATAAGCTCTGTGTTCATCTTATAGATCGCATGGAAGAAAACCGTTCAGCCGTCCGTTTCTTATCGCTTGAGCCTTTTTCACCGCTCTCGTCTTATCACATCGAAATCCTGAAATGGGCGTTTGCGACCATTTGCCGGTGTTTTTCGATGCCATGGAGGTCGGATTCGGATTTCCTGGACGTTTTAACCCCTGACTACTGAACATTTCTTTGTCTACGAATCGTCCCTGTACTACCGAGTTCGTTTCCAATACGTGTAGGTAGGTACCTATATATTATGAGTGGAAATACGGTACTGTTCGTTATCTGAATAGTTTAAATTCGAAAAATTTCATTCACTTTATCATCTCGATTAGAGAGCTTAGTGTTATAGTCGATTGACAAACTAACTTTCGGTACGGGTCCACCGGTTCGAATTCCACTAAATGCCGAAAATTTTTAAAATTTTTTTCTCGAATCTCGGCGTTCGCGAAGATAACGAGTGTTCAACATTTATCTGATATACACGATATGTGAACGAAATCTTAACAATTGTTCTTATCGTTGCAATTTTTATTATTAGGTATTTATTATATTTTTTTTTGTTCGTTTAAACTACGTAAAATAGGTAGTATCTATTTATAATATTATTATAACACCCTGTGGCAAAATCGTATTTTTTTACTCGGACATTCGTAGATTTCTATCTGGGGACATTAGTTTTATAAAAAATCGATAATTCCGACCGACTGATTCACATATAGTAGGCACCTTCATTATATTTTTTTATATTGAATTTCAAATCGTCGGACTTTCGTCCAACCGAGACGTTCGCTCCAAATATGTGTATATAGGTACCTATATTATGAATCGAAATACGGTACCGTCTGTTATCAGCATACTGAATAGTTAAAATACGAAAAATGTCGACCATATAATCATCCGAGTAGATAGCTTGGTGATATAGGGCGTTAAACAAACTTTCGATACGAGTACACCGCGTACCGGTTTGAACTCCCCTATGGCGATCTGATTTTTTTGCCTTTTTTTCTTGATTTTGGCGTCCGCAAAGATAACGAGTGTTTAATGTTTATTCGATATACGCAATATGCGAAAGAAATCTTTATACATTTTCATGTCGTCACAACTTTTATTATTAAGTATTTATCGTTATATTTTCGGACATTCGTAAATTTCCATCTGGGGACAATAGTCTTACAAAACACCAAAAAAGGTAATATTTTAAATAGGTAAGGAAATATTTTTAAAAGGCATATTTTTTTATATCTCATAGTAAGAAATTTCAAATCATTGGACTTTTGTAGTATTTTTCAAAATTTTAATTATATTTGTATTAATACATTCAGGTGAACTTTTATCGGGATGGGGGGGACTTTCAAATATTCTCACGTATATAAAAACTGGAGATGATAAGTTTGATCGAATTCACATAAGCAGGTATATCTACTATATTTCAAGGCTGGGCATTAACGAGTTAAAAATAAAAATTAAGTTAAAAAGTTAAGTTAATTTTAATTGAGTTACTTAACTCGTTACTTTTTTTTTCAGATTAACTTTTAACTTAATAAGTTATTTTTTTATTAAAATTAACGTGTTAACTTCAAGTTAACTTTATACAAAAGTATTTAAATTAAGTTAAATTTGCCCGGAGAACAATACAAATTTTTGAATGAGGAATTTATTTTTTGGTATACCTATACGCAATTTTAGTAGGTACCTACTTACAATAGCATATAACGTAATCGTTAAGAATCGATGTACCACTCACGTTAGCCGTTCACGGATATTGGGCTGAATCCGGTGTTTTTAACTATATGGAGGCTGGTATTTATGTATATCCAGTATAGAAAATATATTTAAGTGATAGGTACTGCTTATTTTATACTACCTTAGTGTGAATCTAACAATAATGTAGGTATCTTGGCAGTTAGAAGTTATTTTCTGATTTCTTATTTATGCATGGGTTTTAAAATGACGTGTTGTATTTTTATTTTTACATATATACACTTTTTCAGGCAGAAGAAGTCCCGAGTAGTTTTTTTGAGCGTAAAGAATAACCATCCTTTTTTACCTTTTTACGATATAATAGGTATATCGGCTTTTTTTCTTAATTAGGAAATTTTAACTTTTAACCAAGTTAAGTTACTTTTTTTTCAAAGTTAACTTTTAACTTTAAAAGTTGATAAAAAAATATACGAGTATCTTTTAACTTAACTTAGCTTATATTATTTTAAATTAACTTAACTTAACGAGTTAAAAAATATCGTTAACTTGCCAAAGCCTTGTATATATATATATATATATCTTACTTCGTGACAACAGTGCCGAATGGTGCGGCACGGTGAGACGAATATTTACGGTGGTGCTCAATCGAAACGTGCTCCATGCGCACGCGCATTTGACTGTTTAATTTCCACTACTACCATAATTATTCGTTTAATAATAACATAATAATAAAATATAATATATTGGATGGTGGTGCTCAAACGGGTTGTGTTCTGTACGAATGAATATCACGGCAACATGAGTACCGGAGCACGGTGCATGAGTACGCAGTGGTACCTATTTATATTTTATCGTTGCTGTTTGCGCTATAAATTATTAAAATTATCTTATCTATAATAATGTCGTAATATTTTTCCGTTTTGTTAATCTTTTAATATTTTTAAATCTTTTTTTATGCACTATTTTAAAACGTGTTTTTATTAAAGTAAACAAAAAGTGCACCTATTGTGTGAAAGCGTGTTTAAGCAAATTAAAAATGTCTGAACAAAATTCAGTAGGTTTTCTTACAAAGTTAAATTTGTCATCACTATCGTTAGAGCAAAAATTGTAATTAAAAATAAGGGTAGGACAAAACCAAAATTAACAATTTTAAAAGAGACTAAATGCAAAGATACAGTAATAAAAATAAGTTTTTACTACTTAATACTTTATAATAATGATCTTTGTTTATATAATTACACTAATATTTAAACTTCAATAACATTTAAAACAATACAGTATTGGTTTTTGCTTTATTTAATTTATGTTATGGACTATTGTATAATATTTGATAAATGTGCACCACCAACTATTTTACCCACGAGCCGCCACTGAGTTTTTATGTGTGAAAAACTATCTTCTAGAAAGCGAACGCCAGATTCCGCTGTAGTCGAAATATTTTTAAAATGAATTAATTAAAACATTATTATTTCTAAAAAAACTTCGGTCACCGAATATTCCGGATTCCAATAAAATACATAATATGAGGTGTAGGAATTACACTAAAATGTAATTCCACTTATATGTAGTGTTTAACTCAAAAAAAGTTACACTTACAAGGTATTACACTCAAATGTGGTTACAAATTTAAGGTTTTTGCATTTAAAATGTGTTGAAATTACAAGTAGTCTCACTTAAAAAGAGTTACACTTACAAGGAGTTGCACCCGATAGGTGTTGCACTCAAGCTAGTTTTATATAATATTCTATTTGTACAATGTTTTTAAAAATAAATATAGTACCTACTTATTAATATTATTTACATATTATAATTATTATAATACCTATATACAAATTTAACTTATATTTTGTGAATGTACTAACTATCAGGTACCTATTGCTTTTATAATGTCGAGTTTTTTTTGTCTTTACCTAATTTTTCTACAAGAAGGAGTGCTCTATATTTTTCATTTTTACCTATTTTCCGGTATAGCACATTGGATATAGGTTGGTACGTTGCTATTGGTAGTTTTTTGAAATATCAGAAGATACTACCGAAAAATAAGTATAAAATAGGAAAACCCCGTGCTTGTCAAAATTGATAATGGTTATTTTCTTGTTATTGCTAAAATAATGTTCCTATATAGCTATAGAGATATGAAAATTACCTATAGATATGCATTTTTGTACCTTTCTATATTTTATATTAACATTTTTCAAGTTTATTTTTATAATTTAGATCTATTTTTACAGTAATTAGAGATTATGAGATTCAAAGTTAGAAACTATATAAGTGGTAATTTTAGTTTTTATTAGTTAAAAATCGAATATAAAGCTAATTGAACATTACTTACTAAAGTACAACGTTTGTTCTTACACAGAATTGTTAAAAATATATTACAGTACCTAGTGTATATCTACCTAATTATGGACAGAGTACATAAAGTTAATAAAAAAAAAAAATAATGTTTTTATTTACAATAACGCAATAAGACTTAATTGCAGACAAAAATAAATATTTAAAATAATTAGATATCTATGTAATATGTTTTCATTTTATTTTATTTTTTCAAATAATATTAGAAAAAATGTTCCATGGTACCCTACATAAAAAAAATAAAATTCCAAGTTAAAAACCATGATTCTAAGTTAAATATTTTTTCAAACATCCATTGAACGAACAAAATTTATCTATAGTTATATTAATTAACTCGCAGTTTTTTAATTATATAACATTATTAGTATTTAAAATATACCAAATTAACAACCTAGTTAAGTTTTAAAAAAATATATTAATTTCACTTTAACTTATTAACTAGTTAATACTCATTCTAATATTTTCTAGTATTTTTTATGTCTGTATCCAAAATTTCTATAAGGAATAGTGCTTACAATTTTTCATGTATATGTATATGTATACCCATTTAACGGCAGAAAATTGGATATTAAAAATTTAATTCAATTGAATAATATTATTAATCAATAATAATTTAATTCAGAAATTTGTGATTCAAGGTAATAATAATTAAAATATAGAATGTTCAAGGTATTAAAACTCAATGTAACTAGATCCATGTTGTTTGATATTTTTAAAAGATTATTTTTCGATTTTCCTAGTAGATTTATCGAGTTGCATAAGAAAAATTACGGAAAAATTACGTAAATTCGGGGAAAACGTGTGTTCACTAAAATCGCTTATGGTTATTTACCAGTATATTTTAGGAAATAATGATTCTAGAGATTTAAATATTTACACTGAATAAACATACCTACCTATGTAACTATAATAAAAATGACCAATTTTATGTTTTAAACAATTTTGGGCTATTTATAGAAATTATAGATCTCAAGTTCTTACGTCATAAAAATAATAATTTTAAGAAATAAGACGCGAGAGTTTTAATTTTAACACAGTGCTATAGGTACCTAGCTCTTTAAAAAAAAATCTTCAGAGTTATTCTTTATATTAAAAAATCAACAGTTTTACATCATCCTTGTTTCTCATGCTGAGATTTGCATCCTTCGCGTTATTAGGGGAGTCGAAGATGGTCCTTGACAGCTACGATAAAAGCGTATAGCTACGAAATCATCAGACGAATTTTGCCATTATGGCCGGCCTAACACTAGAAACCGGATGAGACCGGCGAGGAAAATCTCGTTGGCCAACCCATTTGCTACCCGGGAGTCGAACCGGGGACCCAGTGTTCTGAAACGCGCGTTCCGACCACTCGACCACAGTCAACCCCCCCTAAAATATTTCCTCGTACCACTGTACGATAAGACGTAAAATATACATTTACGATATATACCTATACACTGAACAAAATATGATTATTGATTTTCATCGAGAACCATTGCTTTCGAGTTCGGCACGTCCGTTTCAAGATTGTCCTGCAGTCTTACGAGCAAATAAACGTCCTCTCGCTTAACGGGCTTTTTTTTGGGGGAGGTGATCGGCTTGGGTCAAATTAATGTATATCGCGCAGTGGCGGATTTAGAGGTCATCAAAGGGAGGGAAGGCGAATTTTCGAAAACTTAATTTAAGTACCTACTTTAAAAAAAATAACAGTATTAATTGTACTTATATTTTTTTCAGTTAACAAGACTGTATTTAAATATATATATAGTGAAATTTAGAGGTGAATGGGTCGGCAGTTCGCATACTTTTGCAATTTTATGAAAGATTCTATTTGCTTATTTAATGTTTCTTTTTTTTTTTAAGTAAAGTAAATTTTTTTTTTGAGGTGGGTATTATTTTGGATAGTTGAATCGGTTGACAAAATATATTTCGGCACCACTACCTACAAAGGTAACTAAATATAGGCTATCTTTTAATCTAGCAATAATTAATTAAAGTTTAGTATGCATTGTACACATTATATATAAACTATAAATGTCATGTCAAGATTATACCTGCATATCGTTTTGTAAAATGAACATATACAAAACTAACAAAATATAATAAAGAATTTAAATCGTTTAATTCAATACTTTAATTTACCTCTTATATAAATTATATATATTTATTTAAATGTATAATTTAAACATTTTAGTTTATTAAATTTGTTAATCATTGGTAAATTCAAAATTTCATACTAAAAGATGGAAAAAATATAAACAATAAAATATATAATATTATATTTATTTATTTTTCTAAAAAAAAAAAAAAAAAAAAACGAATCTAGAGGTCCCGTTATATTTTCTTGACGTTTCATTTCAAAATAATAAATTCGCTTATTTTGCAATATAACACGAAATATGAGCGATGCTTATAGTAAATATCAAATATAAAAAAATTTACTATTCTAGTACCATAGAGGCCGCAGAATGTCTATCGAATTAAAATATCAGCGAACCGGGAGACGGGACGACGAGAAAATATGAGAACTTTGATGAGAAAATACGACGGCGGCGGTTCAGCGGAGACCGACCCGCAACCCGCGCGCTCCCATGAGGGTCCTAAAATTTCGTGTTTTCCATCCTTTCGGATCGGGAAAACGGGACGTAAAAACGGTCGTGGAACAGACGGGCCCCATACGGACGGTCACGGTGGTCATGAGGGTCATTGACGTTTTATTATAATATATTTGTGGATTGAGAATAACATTACCGTTTCGTATCCAACGAATGGTATCGGTGTTTTTTTTTTTCAAAATTTTCGGTGACATTTTTCATATGCGGTAATAATAATAAAAAAAAAAAAAAAGAAAAAAAAGCACGGACCACTGTCACAGTCTGTCACACGTGTAATCGGATTTAATTGCGACGGACGGACAATTATTATTATTATTATTATTATTATCATTAAACATGATGTACGCGATAAGGAGGGCGATATGTTCGGCACGGCATTCTCGACGATTGGGTCGACGTGACGGGCCAATGGTCGTGGGCGATCGGCGTTCGGATGGGCGTGGGCGCTCGTCCGCCGTCCCGTCGGCGACGCGCGCGGGTTTTCCGGTCGCGACAGCCGCCCGGCTCAGTGGCGATGTTCGCGGCGTCCGGGCTCGGCGTTCTCCGCGCGGTTTATTTCGGCATTTTTCCCCCGCTGTCCCGTCGAGTGCAAACTCTCTGCGCGACTCGTGCGAAGATGTAACCGCGTACAGGTGTACAGGTGTGTATATTATGTCAGTAATATTCCGTACGTATTATGTGTTACGGTCCGTATAATCAGTGGTCGGAGTGCCTCAAAATAAGTGGAGGGATGCTTACATTTTCATACTTTTCCGATGATGTGTAACGGCAAAAAAAAAAAAAAAAAAAAAACGAAAAATTTCCGGTATTAAATTGTATCCAAATGGTCTAGATCCTCTTTAAAGAGGACATTTTTCGATTTTCCCAATACTTTTTTAACGCATAAGGAAAAACAACCGAAAATTTACATTAAAAAAACGGTAAAAACATGATTTCGGCAAAATCGACTAGGTATAGTTATTTTTTCATAACTCCATAAATAATGATACGAGAGGCTTGAAATGTTTATTAAAAGCGCAAGACAATTTTTTCCCCAATTTTAAATTTTGAATATTTTTCATCATAAAAGAGTTAATTTTAGGTTTTAGACTTGAAAAATTTTGTGCTATATTAAAAATGGGTATATCATTTTAGCTATATTCAAGAAATCTAAAATTCGGTAGGCATGATTTTTAAGAAACCTAAAAATCAGTAGGCACGATTTTTTTTAATAGCCAATTTAATTTTTCGACATGTATTATCACGATATAAAATATGTTCGAAAAAAATGGGTCTTGGAAAAAAAAGACTTGAAATTTTCCCAGAATACGTATTTAAGTATATATACCTATTGATTAGATTATTTTCTCGATTTCCGACTATTTATAACAATTTTAAATTTTAAGATATATAAATCATCATAACAGGATTAATTGTAGATTTTAAAAAGCGAACATTTTAAGTTAAAAATAAGGTTTAGTTAGCATGTGCTTTTCTGTTTGTATTAAAAAATCATGAAAAACATTAATTTTAAAAACAAAAAATTTAAAAACATTAGTCACAATTTTATTTTTACCACTAATTAAAATTATAAAAATATTTATTATTTCGGTATATTATTATTTTTTATCAACATTTTATAATACTTTCTCTCGTTGTTTATTATTCAAACTTTTAAGTTATATCTCACTTTCTTACGATATTACATAATTTGGTTTACTAAAGTGTCCCGTTCAGCTATGTACATGTTTGCGAGTGTACTTTTTAAGTATTTCGCTTAAATTTACTTATTCTTTGTGTGGACCATGACTTAAGATATTATGTTTACACAACGACATGTGACCAAAACCACCAACAACTCACGTCACTACTGCGCTATCTATTTTGTAATATAGTGTCACAAAATTCTATGGAATTGTAATAATCTACCACGAAGGCGCTGGTATGATGTAAAAAAACTGTTATCATCAGAGAACTTTTTTGACCGGATTCCGCCATCAGTTAAAATGGGCCGTTGTGTAACCATAATATTTACAACAGTGGTCGAGACTGTCTGTTTCTTGTTATAATTTCTGTCGAATACGTTATCATGCCGCCATCGCCACTAATGGCATGTACTGGAAGACTTAAACGCATAGTCGCATTGTTTCTGAGTTTATCCATAGTCACTTCACTTCCTGTACTTATTCGGTGGATTCTAAATGAGGTTCTTCTCCCATGTCTACCCGCTCGTCTTCTTTAAACCCATTAGACTTGGTAGGAATGTCTCTTCTAATGCACACCCCACAAAAATTCTATTCAATAGTCACATGGTATTATCCCAAAAGTTTTATCTTCTTTCGGTCGTTATGTTAAGCAGCAGAAACATAATATTAATCCACGTATTTCCATCGTTTGTACCAAAACACGGATCGAGCGGTAAAATCTTCATAAATGGCATCAAGAACTTGAACGTCGGAGTAAAGCTGGTGATTCTAACCTTGCTGTTTTATTTTCTAATAGAGTTCCGCTAGTGGTCAAATGATGGTCAAAAAACTTCAACGCGACTCAAAGCAACAACCAAAAACTCTCTTAAGTAGTTCCCCTCATCAACAAACTCCGTTTGGATATTATCAAAATTAACAGAGGACTTCGCACCAAACTCTTAAATTTTAGATGTAATACTTATTGTTTTAATTACTTGTTTATATATTAACAGAAACTTCGCTTACTCTTAAGTTTAACAATAATGAGCTTGGGCTCAAGAATTATACTATATTTATCGTCTCAATTGTCTAGTATACATGCGATCGTGGTGAAAGCGTTCTTATTGGTAAGAACTTTTTCAATTAATTTAATTGGTCGCAAACTTTCTAAACTACGATGCAGATAATGCAACGTCAATTTTCTATGATGCCCTTCAATTATCAATCTCATCTTTATATCATAAACCTCTTATCCATCATATTTTCAATTTTGATTTCAACTGTAACCTTTCTTTCCAACATTGTGTTTCCATCTTTTCCTTAATTAACTTTCGCGTTCCGTTAATATATACTCGTTTGACTATCCCCATCTCAATTCCATTTTCTTCTTCAAATTACTCAAATTATAATAATTAAAATAATACTCAAACTCTATCCTTCATCTTATGAGATACGCCAATGATGACTCCACTTTTTGTTCACAGTAGGAAAATAATTAATAAATAAAATAGCATAATAAGAAAGTTCTTAATAAGTGTAAATATGTGGAAATAATATTGATTAACCTGTTTCTAACCTACATACTTGTAAAAAGTAAAATTTTGTAAATATTATTAATAATATGACGATCAAATAGATGTGCAATGTGCATAATCGATATTTGTTATAATAATGTACCTAATAAGTTTTTTGGTGGATTTTTTTTCATAGACCTGAGTCTTACCATGTATATATATTAGTGCTATACTTATATAAACGTGATAGAGTTTAGGTATAGAATATTAAGGACTATTTGTAGAAATGATGGAAGTCATTATTTTTTTATGGGGGGGGGAGGTGTTAAGATCTGAAAATGTAATACAAGATTATTAATAACTAATAAGAAATATTATGAGTTTGAAACTACATTGTTCAAATAAACTGAAAATATTAGTTATTACCGACAGTAGTAATACACATATTGTATACACCGAAGCTTCGCTCAGAATCGTTTTATCGAAAAAAAATGGTTTATCATTGCTTTCAAATGCAATATATACCCACTACCTACCAGTATCCTACACAATGAGCGATGTACGACCATCCACAACTAACGGACTATTTATGATCGAAAATCGTATATTATTGACGCGTAATTTGTAAAAATATTTTTCGACTAATTCAAACAAAATAGTAAAAGACGAGCTCTCAATACACATTCAACTTTTATCGTTTTACAAAAACATTGTAAAATAAGTACCTATATAATTATTCATGGGTACACCTATACCGTATGGAATTCACTCAAATATCAAAAGTATACATAGATAGAAACAGGTATGTCATATACATACCTTCTGTACATGTTCATATTTCAATAACTTTATACAAACAGAAAATAATTTCCCATTCACTATATTACATAATATATACGATGTAGAATATATACACCATGTACATCATGGTTAAAATTGCCCGCTTGTTTTTGTTGTCAAAATTGATTAAGAGTATGTATTCGCGTACGCAATCATTGGAGGCAAATAATTTTGTAATGACGGGAGGGAATTTTTTGACATTCACAAAGTAATTTTATAATTAATTAAACGTTTAATTAACATGTTTCCACAAAATATGTTCTTCATAATAATATATATATATATTAATACTTTACGTGCAATTAAAATCATGAATACGTGCATATTAAAATCATTTAAATTTAAAAAGGAACATTGTTAGACATTTTTTTCCTGTAAGATTTTCGAGATGAAATTCATTTTTCTACATTAGGTTTAATGCTCGTATTCCGTGTAGTGTAACGCGCGACGTAATTTATTTATATTAATATTTTTAATTACGAAAAAACACGTTTAAGCTATAAATGCTAATGAAATATCAAAATGAAATTTTTTTTATTTTTGCCCATTTCGTGTAAATTAAAAGTAAACATATTATACGAGTACATATATAAAATAATCTTAATAAATATTTTCAATTTAAAAATTATACTTCCAAATGAAATGCGATCATATAACGGATTATTGTTATTAATCGAAAAATGTTTTTGCTTTCTTTTACAGTTCCGAAAACACTTGAAACTGCCTTTGAACGCACGTGAACCGTACGATTTGAGGATCACATCGATTTTGTACGTATTCTATTATTACATAATATTATTGTTATATATATTATTTACTCATAACACGATTTTATTTTTTTTAAATAGTTTTATCTATAAATAATTAATAACATTCATATAATAACTTGCCATTTTTTTTTTAACCTTAAATTAACCAAACATTGCTAACGAAATATTTACAGACCGAAAACTGGAGATGTTCATTTCGAGTTTTACTCGCGCAAATCGGATCAGAAAATCGTACAGGACCTGCTCAATCACATGATAGCCAACGGTTCTTTACCAGGACCCGGGCCCGTATTATTAGTGAAAACCGCATTATCATTTCAACAAGAGCCAGCCCTCTGGTTAAGCGTACGTCTATATAATATAATAAATATTTCGAATTTTATTTTTTTGTTTCTGATCGTCAATTTCACTGATGATCCTATATTATATATGTATAGAAAATGGACATAAATAAAAACCGGGATTCCATACCGGAAGGAGAACCATTCATTATATCGTGCACGGCCCAAGGACCACCGGATATGCAGTTTAAATGGTTCAAAGACGGTTACCCGATCAATACGTCAATATCCACCAGGTATACAAATGTTGACGTATTTCGATTTTATTTTATTTTATTTTGTTCATATATTTATTTTTCCGCAAGGATAGGCATTAACGCATTAAAAAATCAATCATTCAAAAATTGATTTAATTCACAAGTTACCTATTTTATATAATTAACTTGTTACTTAATAAGTTATTTTTAGTGTGTAACTGACGATTTTTGTCTAAAATTGAATTAATTTTTTTTTTTTTTTACACGCTTATTTGTAACTATATTAATTGTTTTTCAATAGTTACAAAATGTAAAAATCATATTTTTCGTTAATTAGCAATCGATTTAGAATTACATTATTATTTATATATAATGTATAATAACTATTATTGGACTTTTGGATAGAACACTATTATAAAACTCCATAAAACTGTAATCCTACAATCCATAACAATATGAATATTTTCTATTTTATGTATTGTTTATTTAATATTCGAGTACTAGATTTAGATTTTCTATTTAATCTATTTATTTATTTCCTATGTAATCATTTATATAGAAACATTTGGACCAAAATCAAAAGGCTAGACAAAAACGAATACAAGTCTTCAATTTTGGTAATTGAACACGCTGACATCTTGGACTCGGGAAAATTCACGTGCCAGATATCGGACCATTCATACCAACAGTGTCAATCGGTCGCATTAACCGTGCTCCCTTTGCCGGTAGTCATAATGAAACCATCTATAACGGTCAAACCGGTAATTCGACCATCATCAATCACATTAAATTAAACAATACTATCGGTTATTTCATTATTATCACTATTATTATCACAGGGTGATAACGTGACTATTATGTGTTTCTTAAAAAATGAGTTCACCAAATTCGGAAACACATGGCTGGACAGCGATATGCATTTGGTAAAAATGGACAGAAACGTGTACTGGGAAGATCTGCATCGCGGGGGTAGCGTACTATACGTGAAGAATATAACGGTAAGATTTCAAAAATGCATAAATAATTAATGTGGTTCAAAAATGTAGAAAATATTTACTATTTTCTATACTTGTTTGTTAGTTCGGGTTCGATTATAACATCGTTGAAGTCTTATTAATTTCATAAACTGTCACCTAAATTCACTACGGTTTTAATGAATGTGATTATTTTAAACATTTTAATGAAATAAAATCACATAACTTTATAAAATTTATAATATAATAAATACTAATATTGTACATTACAAATTTTTCAATGTGAACTTTTCACTTTTATTAATTAATCTAAGCAACATTCTAAATTCTAACAACAGCATATTTATTGGACATTTTGTATTGAGTAATACTCTTGGAATTTGTTTGACTTTATTTTTGGCTCTATACCGAAAGTTTTAATTACATTACTATCAATTTTTTTGAAACATGATTTTAAATTGATTAATGATGAATATATGGTATTAGTAATATCCAAGAAATTTTAAAAAAGATTTAACATTCTTCTACAAATTTACGACCTAATATAATTTAACCTAAGATTCCAAAATAAACTAACCTGATCTAGCACCAAAAATAATATCCAATGAATTGTGAAAATTATTCGACAAACTAAATTTTCTAAATTTAGATATAAGGACATTGTCTTCTGATGTTGCGATGCTAAGTTCAAAAGAATCTGCTTGATACAAATAGTGTCACATTTTCTTATCACAAGGAAGTGGCGGTTCAGTATTGTTCTTTGGTGTCGTGAATGGTCATTTATGTTTATTTCATTAATATTATGTTTGTTATCGTTGTATTTGATCAGAAACATGATACGGGATAGTACCTCATCTGATGTAAAACTTTTAGTAATAAAGAGGCGGCGTTAACTATTATGACTATTAATCATAGTGCATTTAATTGACATTGTGTCTATGCCGTACCAAACACTTTACTGGAGAATAAAAATATCAGTATAATATATGCCTTGGTATTTCGTTTAAGAGGATGTTACACCCGCATTTGTTGTCTCTGTCTATCTAACGGATAATATAGCAAAATCACACTACGCAGAATTGAAATTTTGGCGTTTAGGTTAAATTTAGAGTACGAGTATGTAAACACCTATTACAAAATTTAAAGCGAGGAATATTTTCGAGTGAACCTCATGGGCATTTTGTAAAATATCGCCTGACGAAAAAGTTAAAGCTATTTAAAATGATCAAAAACTAAAAATGCCGTAACTTTTTTTTCTGGCAATATTTTACAAAAAGCCCTTGGGGTTCACTCGCAATTATTCTTCTCGTTAAATTTCATAATAGGTGTTTAAGCTCTAAACCTAACCAAAATGCCATAATTTCGATTTCGCGTTGTATAATTTTGCTATATTGCCAGTTAGATGGACGGAGACAAGAAAATACCGGTATAGCATCCTCTCTTAAGTTCCCGGATCCGGGTTTCGATCGTTGATCGCGACGACATTGTTCCCGTGCCATTTTGACGAGAGAATAATAGATACACGTTTTTTTCACCTACAGACATCGGCAGAGTACAGGTGCGAAGCGTCCAACTGGGCGGGCAGGCGTAACGCGACGGTATTCGTGGAGGTACTCGACACAAACGTGACGGCGTACTGCACGGCGGACGGTGTGTGGCCTCTGACCGGTGCCGGGAAATCGGCGTCCGTGGAATGCCCGAAGAACCGATCGACCAGCTACGCGTCACGCACGTGCGTGCTGACGGCTGACAACGTCACCGAATGGCAAACGTCCGACTACTCGCGGTGCACACCCGACGATCTCAACAAAATCACCATAAACGTAAGAAAATGCCCACTACCAAGTCGTATTTTTAGCGTAGGTATTCTTCTTCTTCAGCCTAACCATAACCATCCGACCCATATTTCTATCGTCTATTCCCTGTAATCCTATCTCCTCCCCCTCAAAAAAAAAAAAAAACCCTACCTTTTAAAAATTTACAAAATGTCTCGCGTTTCCGTTGTAAAACTTTGAAAATCGATTGTTGTCGAGAGGAATTAAGTCGAAATCGAATTTTCGCATTGATTTCACCACAAGATTTTTCAACCGCGAAAATCCCTCTATTGTAATGATTAACACGATGTTTTTGATTTTCTGGATATTCCAGTTTATTATCCGTTTTAATCTCCCAACAGTTGATTCGGTCTCGCGGTAAAGACATTGTTCGTCTCTGGATCGACTGTTTGCGTATGACATTCGTGCATTGCTAACGATTCACTCTAAACCGAGAACTATAATTGCTTATTCTCTTTTTACGATTACTTATCCATATCAACTTCAATCGTCCGCTGTGTATTGAACTGTATATTCTTAGTTATTTCATATTAAGCGTGGAGATTCCTAGTCTATTTGACTCACGTTCCACCCGAAACTAATACCATCTTCTATGTTCATGTTATACGTTTCAAGGACGTAACATCATATCCGCCATATGCTTTAAAACTTTTTTTTTTAATTAATTGCCTATTCTTTTTGCCATACATATTTGTCGATATTCTGTTTTATTATATTTATATGTTTTTTAATTAATCCCTGTTTATGGAAGTGAATGACCATATAAATCAATTTTTGTCGGCATATTGTTGTTGTATACTTTATGAAATTTAAAATAAAAACTAAAAATTCGATGCGGTCGCCGCAATATCATACGGCGTCACGTGTATTCATCCTGGAAATTTCGCCGCCTACACGCGCGGCTATTATATACCTATTTCTATTATTATACTCACAATACCATGTACTCCAGTCTAATTAAAAAACTTTCCGTCCGATAAATATTATTTATGTCCGTGTTCCACTTTTGTTAAATTGATAAACGAACATACGCAACGCGTATACCGTATACGTGGTATACAAACATACGGCAACGCACTCACTACCTTTTAACGGACCTCTTTTTTTTTTTTTTTTTTTTATTATTATTTTTGTTTTTTTTTTTTTTTTTTTACAATATATTGTCAACACTGTACAGTATTCGCTCATACTATAATATAAAGGTGCACTATAGCCGCTAGTATAATAATTCATAATTAATTTCCAGTTTCGTAAAAAAACATTGGGATACGATAAAATCAACGTGACGGCCGCGAAAACGCTGAAGTCGCTGTTCGACAATTTGCAGAGCACGGCCAAATGGTATCCGGGCGAGGGCGAGTCCGTTATCGATTTCCTCATGTCCGTCACCACGTTCTTACAGACCTCGTACCACTTGACCGATCTGAACCAAGCGTCGGACAGTTTCAATAACATACTGAGCATGTTGCTGAAGAACAATTCGGTAGTCAATGAAAAGGTACGCGTTATTATTATGGTTTCTTCCATGATTGACGAATCTTCTCCCCTCGGTGCACGGTAACTATAGATTATCTGTGAAAATAATTATTGTTTTTCATGTGTATATAGAAAATTGTCCAGTTGTTGGAAATGGTCGAGACGTGGACACTGTTGAAAGCGTTTTACTTGATCATGAACAAAGGTCCCAAACAGTACACCAATCAGATCCAAAACATTTACGTCTCGTCGTCCTCGGAAATTGTACAAATGTACCACGGACATAACATAACGAGCACATTTAACGACAAGTATGTGCGAAAATTATATTATATTAAAACTAATTAATAAGTTAAAGTTAAGTCACTGTTAACTGTTTAACTCAACTAGTTAATATGGTTAACTATTTATTCTTATAAAAATATCTGTGACGAAGTTATTAACTATTTGATTTTATAATAATTATTTATTTTTTATTATTACCTATTAATTAGTTCATTCAAAGTTACATTTTAAAAATATATACATATTTAACTTGAATTCAAAATTGTGTTACGTAGCAACTACCAAAAAAAAAATATTTCCCTTTAATTATAAGAATAAATACACTGAAAATGTAATTTATTACTTGACTAATTATTTTGGGTATCCATTTTTAAAAATTTACACTAGTTAAGTCACTAATTAACTATTAATTTTTAACTTGTCTTTATTGACTAACTTTAAATTAATTAATTTGATCGTTAATGGTTTTTCCCATTCTTGAGTAATTATATATTTGTGCGTTTTGTAGGCAAACCGTTGGTTCTTCGCATCAGCCGAAAGTAATCGTTTCCATGTGCGACGTTCAGCTAGATAACTGGATAAACAAATCATTCAACGTTGGCGTGACGACGTTCAGAAATCTATCGGAATTTTTCCCAAGAAAATACTACATAAACAAGAAGTAAAAAAAAAAAATAAGATACTATACTCTTCTCATTTCGTAACTTTATTTTTGAAACAGAAAAACGGAATTAGCGTTATTTTGAGTGGTCGACGTTCGAATAAAAATAAAAAACCATATTTCCGTTGGAACTTCTTGTT
Organism: Pemphigus obesinymphae; assembly: GCA_025469235.1. NCBI lineage: Eukaryota > Metazoa > Arthropoda > Insecta > Hemiptera > Aphididae > Pemphigus > Pemphigus obesinymphae. The sequence continues at coordinate 144,888 of JAIPRL010000133.1, forward strand.
TTTCATTCAACGTTATATTGTATTTATGCAAAGGACGCTTTGTTCAAATCATTTTCCGTATATTATTATTATGTTTTTTGTCTACCGAACGAAACTTTATAGTGTTTTCGTTTCGAATCGTTCCTTCTCGTATTGCAATAATAATACCTATATTATTATTCGAAAACCTTGCATTGAATGCATAAAATAACACAATATCGTCGCAGACCGATTTCGATTCCGCGATGTTTTTTCATACAGATTATGTACGTATAAGTGCATGGTATATATGCATAAAATGATAGAAACGCTTTACACACGCCATAATAGGATGCATCCTGTCTAGTGTGGCCGGTGTACGTAAACGTTTTTGTTTATCGACTGGTGAAAAGAATTTAGTTTAGAATGGAACAAATAACCGTGTTGACTATCGTATACACGTGTGTGTACGTAAAATATTATGTGGAAAAGAACAAGCGTCAGTGTGATCACACGATAAATAGAAATGTATGGTATTATATAATCATTGATTACAAATACTATTTATGTTCAATGGCATTATTTACTTGCACTGCGTAGTGACGATAAAACTGGGCACGTAGACACCCGCAGAAATGTTTATAGGAGAGCAGGGTCGTAGCGAATTAATTTTTTTTTTTTAGATAGGCGAAAACAAACGTCCGCAATCGTGTCCAAAACTCGACCTATAGAATAGAGTTCAATAAAATGTGTATCAAATACAATAATGACAACTTATTCGGGAATAATGTCCCATTAAAACGGTCGACATGCCTGTGCACCAAATCTTACCAAACACGTGTTTGGGTCGCGATTGATGAGGTTTAGGTTTCCCGCATAATTCTTCATCTTCGTCTTTTCTCCAAACCATTTGTAAGTTTTCAACTTTGCCGCTCAACTCGAACTCCTCTCCAACATCTCCTTCACTTACAACCAACCGGCTTAACGTCACTTGCCATCATCACATCCGACCAACTCTTTGCGGTCTTCCTTCACCCCTTTTTCCTTCTACATACACTTCCTTTTTACCAATATCTTACTGCCCCGGTCGCTTCTCTCCTCACAACACGTTCGGGCCATTCCAACCCATTCTATCGTATTTTGTCCGTCCTATTGGTGACTCCACTCATCGACCATAATATAGCGTTCTCGTCTCCACTGTACACTCCACCTCTGATGCTCTGATTCCTCTGATTATCTGGATAACCCGACAGGGAAATTGTAATGTTCTCGAAAAAACCAGAGTGCCAAGCTAATTGAATAATATCATATATTTACTGTTCGCGACTGTTTCACAGCAAAGACAGCGAGATCGAGTACAGCGTGATGACACCGGTGGTGGCCGTCAGCATGGCGCAGGACGGCCGCCGAATACGCAAACACTGGCCGACCATCGTGACCGAACTGGAGTTCGACCTGAGGCTACCGTGGCCGGTCAACGGGACGTGGAACGTCACGTGCGCGACAACGTCAAAACTGGCCAACCTGCACGAGTGGGACCTATCCACCTGCCATGTGGCTGGCGACTGGTCCCCGTTTTCCAACGTCACCCGATGCCACTGCCCGTCCGCCGGTCTGTTCGCCGTCCTGGCCAGAGTAGTGCCCTTGGTCAGTATATACACGCTTATCATCTTTATCGTATGATATCAAAGGATCGACTATAATACTTAATACACGAAACCGGTCGAATGATGTGGCAAAAAATAGTAAACAGAAAAATATTCCCATACTATTATAATGTTGACATATATTGCTGTAAAAACATAGCATTATCACTTCTCAGTACTGTGGTGATACCACATCCCAGACACTCTTTAAAATTAACATTGTTAGTATACTTATCACGGAGAAACGTGACGGCCATATTGCTATTTAACAATAAGTGTGACCACATACTCAATGTTGTATATTGTTCCATCTATGTCACCACCACCACCCCCCCCCCTGGCCATCGACAAGTCACCGACGCGCTTTCGTCGTCGTGTGCTCTCCCTCGTTCTGCAACCGTAATCATAATGTATTACGTAACTGATAACGATTGCTAAATAGAAAGATGGCCATCTGTTTTTTGTTTACATTTAAATGTCCCTTCTGGTTTAATCTATTCTGTAGTGATACGACGGGTACCACCACCAAACAGAGTTACAATTTTTGAATTATGTAAATTAATTATTTATTGCATTGTGATTTCTATCTATTTCTATTTATGTTTCTTGCTCTTCCATGATCTCATCCCCTCCGACACGGCTGGTCCTTCTCGTTCTCTCCGCCTACGACCATCGAACGAACACTACGTTTCAAACGTTCCACTGGTTTCGTTACGGCACAGATTCGCGTACGCCTTTTTCCTCGTACTCACGTTTAGTATTTAATCGTATTTTATTTTATTGTAATTTCTCGTCGAGTTCAATAAAAGTCTTTTCACACTTCGCGGTGTACTCGAAATTATTTATTATTTCATTTCAACCATCTACTACAGAAACCTCCCGTCGGAGTATAATTAGTCAAGTCGTTCAACAGAACATAAAACGCAATTGCGCTAAAGTACGGAAGAATTCGTAATCAAAAAGTTAGCATGAAATAATATCATGTTTTACAGTTTCACCAATACTCGTATATTAATAGTTTGGGAATATTTATCTTTTTATCTGGTTACTATGTCTTTCTACCACTTGACCTACCTCAGACGGCACCATCTATAATATACGGTATGGCCTCTCTATATATTCTTACTCAATGTATAATATACAATTAAAACCAGTCGTATAATGAAATATGATTTTATATTTTTTTCTCCCCCCATTATAACGGCGGCTCTAGAAGTCAATCGTCTTTTGTTGTTACCCATTCCTTTAGATAAGTAACTTAAATTCACTTTTTTACCGAAAACCGAGTAGATTTGTTTCAGTGATGAGCACGCGTACACTCCAGATATATATTAAAATATTAAGTAATGTGTTTATTTTAATAAACCAATAAATGATAAAAAAAAAATGGTCTTTTTTAAAATACTTATAAGGATAAGTTAATAAAAATAAAATAATTCGCAGTAAAATAAAATGCATTATTTCAATTAATTCAATCTAACTACATTATTTTAAAATATTTTATTTTAAAAAATGCATTATAAATAATATTCATACTGACGGCCTACGGCAGGCATGTCGAACATGCCGGCCCTCGACTCTTTTTTTTACGGCCCGCGGCCACCAGGATCATATATATATAATTCTCATTCCGTGTTTTAATAAATAATTAAAAATACTTAAAAATAATTTAATAATATCAAATATGGGCTTAAATAATACAATTTAAAACAAGTATATCCGAAAAAAGTTGATGGCCTATGGTTTAAAGGAAGTATTTCGGCATTTTTAGTCGGCAAAACTAGAAATTATTCTCATATAGTCAGCAGGACCCCATAGTATATTCTATTCAATATTTTTGGCCCAGTCGATACTTTATATTTGACATGCACGGCCTACAAGGTCGCAGGGTACCTCCTACCTATAGTGGTACGCCAGTATTACATTATTAAACACTTTCTAACCCATTTGCTCGTAATAATAATGACAATTTTTTTTCAAGACCTAAAACCTAAACCTAAAACTAAACCTATATTATATATTTTTTATTTTTACCAAAATAGTCACATTTTAGTCTCTGTTTCCATCAAATTATGCCGCTAAGTCAGTAATCACTTTTTTCTCCTCTTCAATCACTTGCAAGCTCCAGCCCTGCCTTATATACATTAACAACATTTAACATTATAGGTACCTAATACACAATATTATATTATATGTGATTACAACATATGATTATATACATACATATGTGTACAATAATAATATTATAAATCGTTTATTTATAATTGCGGTAGAAATAGTAGTATTTATTTAGAAATTACCTACGTAATTACCGTACACCTAGGTACGAATCGTTTATATTATTATTTATTCTATTGATTTTTCTGTTGATTTATTATATCACTATGAATTATGTTATTTTTGTTTTTAAAAAAATTTTACGTTAACTTATAATATAACAAGTCGTTTCATCCGATATAGGAAAATTCTGTGCATAGCTTATATATGCGCTTGTTAAAAGTGGCTTAATTGTATTCGATTTTTTTTTTTTTCATTATAACCGGATTAAGTGAAAATAAAAATTAATCTGGTAGACAAATACGTATAAAAAAATAAAAGATTGTCCGACAGATTTGTTTTGTACTAACCGATATTTCAATTTAACTAGAGTCCCATTATAAGCGATTATTGTAACGAATTTCGGAGGGCTTGACTCCGCGAGGGTCGACTTTTTTTCCCTATTATAGGACTACGTTGATTAAGCGTTTTGTTTAAAAAAAATAAAACCGTTCATATAATTTCCAGAAAATGTTTTTCATGAAAAACATTGAAATATTAATTATTTTCAGCAATAACAACAGCAGATTTTTCCGCATATTTTTCTCATTTCATTTTACATACAATTTTCTGACATTTTAATCCCTATATAACACAAGGCCCTATACATCACGACTTGACTACAACTCGAAATTTGCCATTTTTGAGTTATTTATACAGGGTGAAGCGGAGCCCAAGAGAACGAGATTCGAGCGGCTAATTAACGAACAATACAACTTGGAGAAAAGAGATTTATTTTATTAAAATCAGTAGGTAATCCCATTTTTACAATTATGTTTTAAAAATGATATCAACAAGATGGTGACCGTCAGCAGAAATATATTGTTGAAGGCGATTCCTGAAGTTTTCACTTACTTTTTGGCACATTTCTATGGGTATGGCATACATTTCTTAAGTGATTCGCTCCTTCAGGTCTTCTTAGGTGTAGGAACGATGTTTAAAAATCTTATCTTTAAGGTAGCTCCAGAGAAAAAAAATCACACACGTTCAAATCAAATGTGCGCTCCGGCCAACCCACGTCTTCCTTAAGAAAGACCAGCCTCGCAGGGAACATTTATCGCAAAACAACAAGCGACTTTTGTGTTATGTGTGCTGTAGCCCCATCTTGTTAAAACCATATATCCTCTAAACCACGTTCTTCAGTCATTTCCTCCAATCTATAAAATATTATTTTTGTGACTTTTTTTTTCACAGACCTTGGGTAAGACACTGGTGGTTTTCTAAACAAAAGAGCAAAGCTTCGGTGGATATAGTTGACAATTACTGCAGATTATACTAATAATATATATGATAATATTATATAATATAATGAACAAAAAAAGTTGAAAAAATGAGCAAAAAATTATTTGGATGTAAAGGGATTTGAACCGAGGTCCACGCGCAAGACAACTACGTCAGCTCCCATTAGACTTCGTAGACCACTGTTGTAAAATATAAAAAATATACCTCTTACACGAATATGATAAAATCATTAAATTTCAATTTGATATAACTTTCAAACCAAGTCCTACCGCCAAATTCTAACTTCACCATTATTTTTTTGATCAAACAATACATATTTAAAAAAAAAAAAATGAATTTTCCTGTAAAGTAGAAAAGTTAAAAGTTATACCTATTATGAATTAAATGACTAAAAATTTAAAATTGCTATTAGTTGCCCAAAAATTGGTAAAAATTTTCAAAAATGTTGTCACCTTCATATATAATGTACTTACATACGTTCTTTGTGAAAATTTCAAATTTATAGATCTATTATTTCCCTGAAATTCAAACACATTTCATATCAAAATTATAAATATTTTTAGAAAAAATTTAATCGCTGTTAAAAAATGTTATTACCTAACGATTTTAAAATGTTTTTGTGTGTAGCTAGAATGACGGTATTTTAATACTGTTTTAAATGTTCAGGTCTTAAAACATAAATTTAAGAATATTATGAATTAAATAACTCAAAATTGAAAATTGCTATAAATAACCCAAAATTGGGAAAAAAATTTCCAAAATTGTTTTACTTTCATAATGTCCTATTATACGTATTTTATGAAAATTTCAAATTTATAGACCTATTATTTTCCCGAAATTTGAACACATTCATACCGATATGTCGAAAAAATTAAATAGGTATTTAAAAAAATTTTAAATGGCTATTTAAAAATGTTGTACTTACCGAATTTTAAAATTTTTTGTATGCAACTAGAATGACATACTCTTAACACTTTATTTATTAAATTTTCAGGTCTTAAAAATTAAAATTAAGCCTATTGTGAATTAAATGTCTCAAATTTGCATAATGCTATAAATAGCCTAAAAATGGGTAAAGTTTTTGTATTTATATTTTGCAAACAAATATACTCAGGGGGAAGCTCTTTCGATTACCTTTGTGGGATTTCCGTGACGTTTCGTACGTTTCAGTTTCCGATACAAATGTACTTTTCAGAAAGTCGTGAACGAATTCGATACCAAATAATTTTTCTATCACGAACGCGTGTAGAATATAATGTCTATAATATATTAACACCGTTTTCAATAGAGATCAATATGGTTAGGTAGTGCTTGTTTTTCCCCCATTTTCGACGTGCAAACACGACGATTAATAGGTACTATCGTTTGACGAACACGGTTAACGTAAACAATATATAAGTGATACAAACAAAATCTACTCGAGGAACAAAGTAGAGGGTGCGCATGAGGACTCAGTACCCTACCACTCTCGGCGTCTCTAAGATGAAATTTTCTCCAAAAGATTGGTACGCTGATCGATGTCGTGTATCAAAATAATTTATCGTACATTAAATATGATTAGGTATTTATTTTCAAAAATGTTAGAATAATTCTAAGTACCTACAGTTTATTATCAAATGCTGATGACACAGAATGGATTCAAGAAAAAAAAATATCAATACGCTAATTTTTCTCATAACTATTGTACATTGTTATTAATGATAACTACAGATATCACGTGAAACCGTTGTTATTTAAAAAAAAAAAAAATTTTATTTAAATCATTTACCTTAGCAGATATATTATCTTATTTTATAATATAATTTTGTATCGATTTTACACTTTACAGACTGTGCCTAGCCGCCATTGTAAATAGGTACACGAAATAACTTATTTCCATAATGCCGTGTAGAATATGATATTCTACAGATCAATATCCATACCTATGTAAAACCAATATATTCCTATTTGCTGTGCTTAGAATCTAAAAGCATATCGAATTTTCTGTTTACATTTTTTAATTATTTAAATTTTATAAGTAATTTTGTTATTCATATTTTTTTATCTGTGTGGAAATATTTATGTACTTACATACTTTTCAAAAGTACACTTAAAAATATTATACCACGTATATATTTGATTAATATATTGAAATTATAATCATCAATGTTAAAATATACTGCAAATTTTATAATACTGCTTATTTCGTTTATAGTTTCCATGTATACTCTCGTATTATATTTTGCATAACATTACAATCTCTGGTTATCTGAAAATGCTTATAAATTATTATGATGTGACTTTCGGGTCGACTATAAATAAGCTGTAGTTCCTTCTCAAATCCAAGGGAATAAATGTATAAAAATATAAATATCTACAGTTCTTATATATACTGATATCACGAAAATAACAAAAACAATTTCGAAAAACTTTTGATGTATTCGTGCGAAATCCGTAAAAAAAATTTCCAGTGTACCTTACGGGAAACGATTTACGAACTAATTTAATGATCCTATTAAAGTAAAACGAAAAAAAATATGAAAAATATTCTTTCATCGTTTTATTTACTTTTATTGTTCCACTTCGTATCACATCGAAACTTCAAACGAATAAAACTTGTATATACGTTTACTTTTGGAAATCATTTAAATTCATACTATCTAGTCTAACTCTTAGGTATAATAATCTATATACAGTAAAACTCAAAGTTTACGTTCTCCGATTGAAAATAAAATAGCACTTAAAATTATTTAATAAACGTTTATTTATATATATATTTTTTTTTACAAATATATATTTGACATTTTTAAAAACATACCTATTTGTAATGAGATTTAAATATTGTAGATTTAAAAAAAATTTTTCTTTCGTTATAAATCATGTTTTAATATAAAATACAATAGGTAGTATAGAAACCAAAAAATTTAAGTATATTCTTAATATGATGACATTACTACTACAAATCTAATGAAAAACTCTCTTATGTATTTCTCATATTTTGTTAACCTACAAAATGATAAATGCGAAACAAAACATTTATAACATAGATAACAATATTGTCGTAGTTTATTGTATAGTACCTACCGCTTTTCAATTTAGTGATTAATTTTTTTTTTTTTGAATTTATATAAATCTTTAAATTTTTTGATATTTTAAAAACTTATAAAGTATGTTAAAACAGACACGCTTCAAAAATAATCTACGTAAGGCGCTGGATAAAAATGTTATTCTTTATAATTTATTGTTCGTATTATAACAATTAATTATAGTTACATGGGACCTGTACATAGGTATATAATTTACTTTTAAAATGTATTTGAACATTTTTTAATTATTAAATTTTTATTTAAAACTGTTTTTATATAAAATCCGTTAAAAATTAGGAGTGAAAATGAAAATTTCTTGTTTTTTTTCTTATTTCAAATGCAATAAAGGTATATAGAACCAAATCGAATTGAATAATAATTTGTTAATAAGTATTATATATTGTTCTTAAAGAAAACTCAAAATACTCACATTAATATACAAAATCAATATTTTCGCTACTAATTCCCATGGATATATGCATTTATACCTTATTCCGGTAGTCACACATAGATTATAATATTATCATAAATATTAGATATAAATTATGTACGCGTGCTAAAATCATATTATACAAACTCTCAGAAAATATATGACGCAAGTAACCTACATCAATATTTTCTTCGCAAATAAAAACATTGACTTCGGTAAAAATTTGTGACACACAAAATAACGAGACTCTCATGATCCATATACTTGACGGCCAAATTTTTTTTTATTTATTGAATCTTTTTTATCAGTAAAAATTATTTTACATGTAATTTTTTAATATTTTTATTTGAAATTTTAGTAAAACTTATTTATTTTTATTATTTCGTATAGAGTAATGTATTATTTTTAGGGAGATATATATATTTTTATATAGATATTTTATAATAGATTATAATATATAGGTATTTGAACATTTTCTTTATTTTTTGAACGTCGTTGTACTCATATTTCCTCGTTGAGTGGTATTTTACTTTTATTTTATCACCACAATCGTAATCGAGTCTCATCATTATAAATGTCCAATTTCGCTATTCTACCCATGATAAGAAAAAAAAAAACTAAGAATGAAATATGATGTTCCCAACAAGCAAAATACAAAATATTCTCAAATCTCATATATGACTAATTGATTTTAATATATATATTAATATATTAATTTCATATTGCCTGATCCCAAAATAAATAATAAATTCATAAATTCAAAATAATACTTTTTTCTACAAATTATGTACAAAACAAAATCGTTCTCAATACTTTTAACCGCCATCGAATAGCATATAAATTCAGCAAACGTAATTTAATATATATTAACAAGATTTTTATACGTTTTTATATGCATACCATAAATCTAAATTTATATATAATATTACGTTATAAAAAGGTTATGGAACCTAAATAATGTAATGTGTACATAAGTGAAAGTGATATTTGATTAAATCCGGTATTAACGTTCTTTTTAAATAAAAATCCCTTCCTCGTTATTTTAACTTTTAATATAAAATGGTGGAGGTGCTCGTTTAAAAAGCTCAAACCAACGCTTGAAAAAAATATCGTTAATTTCCTCGTTTTTTCTAGTTCCTCTTCCTCCGCCTCGCAGAGCAAAACAATTCGAGAGGAATTGTTTTTAATTAAATAAATATGGAATACTTAGACGAATATAGTTTATAATATGTTTATATTCATTCCCAGTGTGATAAAAACACAAAAAAAAAAAAACGAAAAAAGTTAGTCAATAAGAGATGGAAGCACTTCGTTCGTTGAATAGGATACTGGTGGTAGATATATTGAATTTTAAAGCAATGATAAATCATTTTATTCGATAAAATGATTATGAGCGAAGCTTCGGTGTATATAATAACATGAGTATTACTATTAAAATATAAATTATTAACAAAAAAAACGACGTTAATATACATATAGTATATATTTGGTGTAAATTTCACGTTTTTGGCATTTTGATTTTTCAATTTATAATCATTTTCGGTCTATTCTGGTAATTATAAATATTATATATCACCTATATATAGTAGAAAATCACGGCTAGTTTAGTTAATGCTTTTAATTCATTACTTTTCGTGATATTTCTCTTATAAAAGGTAATTTTTCGTTAGGCTTTTGAAAACTAACTTGAAAATCGAAAAATTACTTCTATAAAGTACTAACTAGAACGAATTTCCTATAAAAAACCTTTATACTAAGAAACTCTTACTTTACTCTTTCTACTCGAAATAATGTATAGTCTATATAGTAAATGTGTAAGTAGTATATAAAAGTGTACATATATAAAAAAAAATAAAAACGCTTAGAGTCTAAAATTAGATATTCATTCATGTTCGTATTCCTGTAAAAAACGAATGAAATCCGAAAAATATCCTCTAAAAAATGTATATTCATTTAGGAATCGTAGTCTTTTATAGTAACACATTTTTACTCCTTTGACAACCGCTAACTAAATATAGTAATCTCGTATAATCGTTAAAATATATAATTTAATAATCCCAAACACCAAACACTTAAAATTCATTTTTTAAAAGGTAAAAAAACGTTTTAATGAAATGTATATAGATGTAATAAGTGTATACATTGTACAACATTTAGAAAATTAAAAATTAGGTATAATTTTTGATACAATGTTTTTACAAACGTTTTACGGATTTTCAAAGATTATATTTAAAATGTTTTCAAACGTTAAGTTGAAATGGAAATTTAATAAAATAATATTTTTAGTCCAAAAACATACGACCCCTTAGACATTTTTTTTTTTTTTCATAATATGAACGGTCGACGTGTACCAAAAAAAAATTTCAAAACTAATTAATTTTTTTACGTATTTGCATTTTTTTTTTTTTTTTGCAGGACGAAGTAGGTCAAAGCACTTTAAAACAAGATGTGATCGTTATATTCGGCTGCGCTTGTTGCCTGGTGCAATCTGCATTGTCTTTGATACTGTTGGTCACGCAGTGGGTTAGACATCCGACGTGTATATTGTACTTGAAGATACAGCTGTGCTTGGCCATCGTCGCCCAGATGTGCATGTTTCTCTATGCTGCGAAAAACGTAATTAAACGAAATTAATTGACTTTTCAAAACATCTTGAAATTCGGTATATTATATGTATAATGTATATATAAAGAGAAATTAGCGGATGTTAATGACACTTTACTACTATACTGAATATATTATAAATTTAAAATTTTGAGATACATTTCGAAAAAAAAAGTAGTATTTGAAATTTTATATTTAAATATACCAAAAAAATAGGTTAAAATATAGGTCACGCGATATCTTTAAAACTAGTTCAATATAATATATAAATAATACATATTTACACTGTATAAAAGTTGGAAAATAAGATATTGATTGAACACTATTAAAAAAAAAATAAAAATATATTAGTATGTGACTTTTCTTCCAGAACGATTATGGATATTTCTCACTGTGTTTGCAAATAGTGACCATAGTGGAGATAACGTCGCACCTTAGTCAGCTGCTCATCGTCTACACGGAGATAATCAGTTTTCCACGGTTGTCCAATATAAAACTGCCCATCATCGGCGTAGCGACAGGTGATTATAATAATTTATATTTATATACCTAGGTATGCGTCTGTTACTATACAGAGGTAGTTTATTTCTCGATAACACGCGAGATTTTCTTTTCTTTATTTTCTTTTATAATTGCATTTTCACTTCCGCAATAAATCCTTATAAATTATAATGTTTAATAAAATTAAAAAATATTATTTACGACATTTATCAACAACCCGTCAGAGTATAATATAATAATATTATATCCTTAATGGTTTTTCGTCGTATTTACCCTCACGGGTAAGAAAAATAAACCTTGTTTTTATACAACAAATAGTTTTTTTTATTTTTATTCGAGGAAAATTATGAGATTATTGTCCTACATACGAAGAAACTTGTAAAAAAAAAAACCTTTATTAATATACAATTTTCTTTGAACGTGCGACAAAATGCCATTTCGAATACTGAGATCCAAAATTAGGTACGTCGTCCGGTTTGTTTTCATTTTCAATTCGAACGTGATTGCGAAATCATAAAATTTTACAAATTACATAGAATTCATAACGCTTATACCATAACTTCTTAGTTTTTCCAGAATATCTATATGGTTATTACTTATTTACTGTTATACGAGTATACAACGTCCTCAATACGTGCAATTTGATACGACTCTGTACATATTATAATATATTTCTTTGTCAATACACATAATATATTGAAAATACGAATATAAACTTATTTTTATAATCCATACTCAAACAAGATGCAGTGACGTGGCGGACATAAAAATATTATCAGAGAATATAGCATATTTGTCCGAAAAATAAACCCGCACGCCCGACAATGTTCGATACAAATATAACCAATGGACTGTACTTTGAATTCAAAGCATTGGTCTGTCAAGTCAAACTTCATCTGATAAGCAAAAAGGAGAGTATTATGGAAGAAAAAATAAATTTTGACTTATTTATTTCGTGATGTCTATGATAATTACTCGTGTGATGCACGTTTCTATTGAAAATGTAATGATAACAAAACAGTAAAATGGAGATTTTCCAATCACAATACTCATTTTTGCTTATCACATAATCGTCCGAGTATTTTAATATGCAGAAAGTGAGAAAGGTGCAGTCCATTTTGTGTGAAACCAGCAATTCATTTTTACGTAGGACAAATTTACACCGAATTCCTCTAAATACATTTTTTTTTTTAATGTATATTATACTTACCTTCAGGTCACGATTAAGTGTATATTATTATAAACTTTTATAAAGCTAAAAAAGATAACGCAGTTGTTACGGAGCACCAACTTTTTAAATATTCAACGTTTATGATCATATTCGGCGGTGGTATCCTTAGACCATTTTAGGTGGAACTTGATCGAAGTTTTCATGTTTTTATATTTTATGCAAAATTCGTTGTTAATTTAATTTTTAAAAAAATATATATCTCTCGTAATTAATTAGGACTGTAAATTTGCAGTAGCCAATGTATTTTTAATTTTACATAAATTTCTCGGTATAAACTAGAAAGTTCTCCTTCATCCTTCATTCTGTATCAAAGAATTGTTTTCATTTTTAGTTTTAGGTCAATTTTCTCCCTTGTATTGCGTTTTATTACGTTTTTATAGATTCTTGTTTATTCGAAATATTTTACACAGATTTTATAATGCAAAATATATATTTTATTATTAATTATCCCAATTTTACAGATATATAAAATGAACTATAAATAAATCCATCTTGGTCTGCGTATTTGATTGAAGCAATCTACCGCCATTTAAAACGAGGTTAATGGGCGTTATCATGTTATGAGTTTACGAGATAATCATTGACATATTTTAAGAAATTAACGGATAACAATAATTATAATTTTTTATAGTAGGTATATATTAGTTCAAATGTCTTTTTTTTATGCGCTGTACGTACATTTTATTAATATACAGTCGACTCTCGGTAACTCGAACCTTGATAACTCGAAATTCTCGATATCTCGAATAATTAAAATTCCCCTTCAAAAAACAATAACACTTAATGTTTAAATAATCTTGCTAACTCGAAAATT